>JAJOHK020000180.1:0-36654 GCA_022457215.2 Leucocoprinus gongylophorus
GTCATTTGTTGTTGCTTTTGTACATCCTATATATATATGGATAGCCCTCATTTGAGGCTTTCCAGTGCAACTTAGTTTGTGAAAATCGGTCTACTAATTGTAGAGATACAAGCTAAATGAAGTTTGTGACACTTTCCATCTTCCAAAGTTTATATGTTCTGTTCACCTAGTTTTCTATGTATCCATGCTCAAATCCACTACATCCAACTCTTTTTCCAAGAGATTACAACCAGCTCCTGCTCCAGTTATAATTGACAGAAAACCCAAATATGAAATTTTTTGGATAGTAGACTCTAAAATTGATTACTGACAGGTATGCAAACTCCTGTACAATGTGATCTGGCTAGAGTATGAAGATACTAGAGATAAATCAGAGTAGATCCCCATATCGGAACTTACTTATGCCTCTAACTTGGTATCTAATTTCCACAACATATATTCTACCAAGCCCAGTCTACTCCCATTGTTCTGATCATGCTATTGCACTTGTCCCCTGCCTCCACACATTTTCCAACAGGGATTTCCTTCATTAATTTCTTAGTATATTCTGTTCATTTATTCTCATTAACTCTCAGCTTTCATGTATCTCTTGGGATTTCTTTTCAAAACTTTCAGACTTATTTTTATTTTATTTCTTGATTTTATTACTCACATATTTAGATTATAAAAAACAAAATAAAATAACAATTAAAGAAAAATAAAACAAAACCACTATTCTAACAGAAGGCAGATAATGGAGTTCCCTCCTCTTGACTTTCACTGGGGCCATTCTTGGACCTCTCCTTGTCATCTCTGTCTTCTTTAACCTCATTCTTCTTTGAACTCCATCTCTATTCTACTATAGCTCCAATCCTCTCCAACCAGGCCATATTTCTTTTTTAGCCCTCCACTAAGTCCCAAAGAGACTTTCTGACTTCTTGGTACTCCTTCATGAGTTCTTGGAGTGTTTTTTCAATAGCACTTAGAACTCTGCTATAAGTGGAGATTATGGCCAGAGTGTTGGTGTTAGTGTGGAATACACACTGCTGCTTGATAGCAATGCACCCTGTACATGCTAAAGACTGACTAAGAGAAAGCTATTAGTAAAAAGAAAATATAGAGAAAAAATTCTTTACTTACTTTGAATTGTGTACCAGACAGTTCTACCCAGTGCACACACATCTTTCATAGGGGTTAGCACCCTCCAATTTGACCCCAATGTCTCTTTGGTACTTTGCTAGTTGTTTTTCTTTAGTTTTTTTGGAAGGCCAGTAGTTTGCATTGTTCTCTAGGAATATCTCCTTATACTTAGGTCCTGCAATCTGAGATCTTTTAGTACTCTCCAGAAGGGTGGTATCTTTCTCAAACACCTCTTTCTAGAGTTGTTGGAGGTACTCCAATGTTCTCTTCTTCTGCTCCTCCTCTTAGCTTCTTTCCTTGCCTTCTGAGCTGTATGCTCAGCCTGACGAGACTTTGCTGCTTCTTCCAGTTGGACCAGAAGCTACTTCTTCTTCTTATGTCTCCACTGCTTTTCTTACCACTGCTTTTCAAGTACTTTAGCATCATTTTGGGAAATGTCAGAGAGGGCAGGGGAAGACATGATGATATGAAAACAAAGACAAAAACTTTTTTTGTTTATATATTGTTGACTTAGATACTATCATAAAATTTTTGAATAAACTTAATAGGACTTTGAAGGCTTAGTTCTGAGAGAGGAATACTGTCATATGCAAGTCCATCTGTCCAGAAATTACATTCCCACAGTAATATCATCTCCCAATTATACAAACCTGCCTTTCACAGCAACCACCTTTCTCTCAACATGTCTTATAGCAGTACTGTAACCATCCAGGTATTCTATCTTTTATAGCAGAGATACTCCTATTTGACTCAGTCTTCTATATGTTATGATCTTAAATCCTTAGGGTTAGATAAAAGAACAAACTCTTGTATTAGAGTAAACATAAGAGAACTTGATAGAGAACTCTTTTACAAAATAGTCTACCTTATATACTTCTACAGATGGTCCATGCTAAGTACTGTGCACCCTATCCTAAATAACCATATGTAAGGCATGAGGTCAACATGTGGTGTCCATGTTGTATGACATCACTTTGTTTTAGAACCTTTTACTTCTTTTCTCTTAAGTTTTGTGATCAATGTTAGGATTACACCATCAGATGTGACTGATGTGATAGCATGACCAATCACTTCTAACCCTAACCCTAGAGTTCTAAAAATAGAAAAACAATAGGAAATAAATCAAAAGAAAATAAAAATAAAAAAATAAAATAAAAAAAACTAAGTCCACTTTCTGCAATCTTAACACCATGATGGAGTTACTTCTGTCAGTGTCTTAACATTAAAACCCCCACTCAGGATAATAGGGGCTATACCACTAAAACCCCAAACATCTCCTATAGTAGAAACTCATATATAAAACTAGTAGTTATATTGTAATTTGCTAGTCTGATAATTGACAAAGTATCAGATGTAGTTCACACCAGGGTGGAAGTCTACAGAATAGACTTGGAGTTGAGCGGACTTGTGGAATGACCTTGGCTTCAGCTTATGTGCTGTGCCATCTGTCTGCCATATGGTTGCAACTTTGGATAAAGGAGAGAAAGTCCAAGTGGGAGTGAGTACTGATTGGTGTGTTACCGTTGAATACCAGAGATTGAGTTCAACGAGAGTTATCTCTGTTGATTATCAGACTAGCAAATTACAGTATAACTACTAGTCTTATATACAAACTGATAATATAGGAAATGCTCAGGGTTTCAGTGGTAAAACTCCTATTACCCCAAGCAGAGGTTTCAGTGTTGAGACACTGATAGGAGTAACTCCATCATGGAAGACCAAGTTGAATAGGAGTATCTCCATCATAGAAGACAAAATACCCAGAGGGTTGCAGCACCACCATAAGATGTGTTGCAAGAAAGGTGGCTACCATGGAAGGTGGGCTTGTATGTTTTAGAGGTGACATCACCGCAGGGATGTAGTTTTCCAGACGAGTGGACTTGCATATGACAGTATTCCCCCCTTAGGACTGAGCCTTCGAAGTCTTATTGAGTTGATTTGAAGTCCTATTAGGTTTATCCGAGAATCCCATAATGGTACCTAGGTCAACAATACATAAACAGAAAAGGAAGTTTTTTGCTCTGTTTCCATATCATTATATCTTCTCCTGCCCCTTCCAACATTTCACAAGATGACGCCAAGATGCTTGAAGAGCAGTGCCATGAGATGTAACAACAGCATGAGGAGGAGCAACAGTCCCTCCTTTGACTGCAAAAGGCAGCAGAAGCCCATCGTGCAGAGTGTGCGACTCAGAAAGCCAGAAGAAAAGCAAAGGCCAAAGCTAAGGAAGAGGCTGAGAGACAGAGGGTTGCAGAGGAGAAGAAGAAGAAGAAGAAGAAGAGGACGATGGAGTACCTCCAGCAACTCCGGAACAAGGTACTAGAGAAAGAAGCCACCTTATTGGAGGGGGCTAAAGAATCCTAGATTGTGGGGTCCAAGTGCAAGGAGGTTGCTGCTGGAGACGAGAAGAGGCAACAGCCCTCTAAAAAGGCTAGGGGAAAGCAACCAAAGAAGTACCACAGGGGTGCTGCAGTCAAGATGGGGGGTGTTAACTCCTGCGAGAGGTGTGTGTATGCTGGACAGGATTGTCTGGTGCACCCTTCAAGGTAAGTACCCAATCCTTATACTTATTATTATTTTTTAATAATTTTTTTCTTCATAGCCGCTTTCTTGCTTATACCAGATGCATCGCACTCAAGCAGTGGTATATACCCCACACTAATACCAACACCCCAGCTATGATCTCCACTTATGGCAGGGTTCTGAGTGCCATTGAAAAAGCACTCCAGGAACTTGTGGAGGAGTATCGAGGAGTCGGAAAGTCCCTCCAGGACTTGGTGGAGGGCCAGGAGAGGAACACGGCCCAATTGGAGAGAATTGGGGCCATGATGGAGCAGAGATGGAGTTTGGAAGAAGTAGTTGGAAAGGAGGAGAGTGGGAATGACGCAGAGGGATCTGAGGATAGCCCCGGAGAAAGTCAGGAGGAGGGGACTCTGTTATCTGCCTCCTGTTAGTATTTTGGTTTTGTCTTTTTTTTTTAATAGACTTTTTATTAATATTTTATTTTCTGTGAAATAAATGTGTGAGTAAAAAAAGCAAGAATTGAAATGAAAAGAAGTTTGAGAAGAAACCCCGAAAAGTGTGTGGAGGCTGAGGATTAATGAAAATAAGCAGACAGAATATACTAAGAAATTAATGAAGAGAAATTCCTGTTAGAAATGCATGGAGATAGAGAACAAAATGCAACAGCATTTTTAGGACAATGGGAGAGAACCAGGCTTGGTAGGATATGCAATGTAGAAATCTGATATCAAGTCCGTGGCATGAGTAAGTTTGGATATGGGAATCCATTCAGATTTGTCTCCAGTGTCTTCATACCCTAGCCAGATCACCTTGTACAAGAGTTTACATGCCCGTTGGCAATTGATTTTAGAATCCACTATCTGAGAAATTTCATATTTGGGTTCCCCATCGATTATGACTGGAGTGGGGGCTGGCTGTATTCTCTTGGAGAAGGTGTTGGATGTGGCGGGTTCAAGCATGGACATATAGAAGACTGGATGAACAAAGCACATGGAGTCTGAAAGATGGAGAGTGAACAATAGAGTACTAGGCTGGGTAATGATTTCATAGGGTCCGAGATATTTTTTGGAGAGTTTCTTTGAAGGCCGAGTGGTTCGAAAGAACTGAGCCTTGACAAAGACTTTGTCACCTACTTTGAAATCAGGAGCGGGAGAACATCGTGCATCAGCAGATTTCTAATAACGCTGTTAGGCTGCAGAGATTTCAGCTTTGAGGATACTCTGTAATTTATCGAGATCTATGGCGAAGTTGCGGGCTCAGGAGGAAGCAATATCACATTTGGGGTGAACAGTAATGTTTGGATAATATCCCTTATTAGCAAAGAATGGGGAAACAATAGTAGTAGTGCTCAGAGCATTATTGTAGACAAACTCCATGAGAGGTAGGAGTTCAGACCAGTTGTCTTGCTGGTAGTTACAATATACATGGAGATATTGCTCAAGAGTCTGATTCATGTGTTTGGTTTATCCATCACCTTTGGGGTGGTAACCTGAAGTGAAGTAAAGCCGTATGTCGAGAGCAGTGCCTAAAGATCAAAAGAAGTTTGACACAAACTCCAAGCCTCTGTCAGAGGTGACATGAGAAGGAATGCTGTGTTTGGAAAACACATGAAGGACAAATAGACATGCTAAGTCTGCAGATGTGATGGTGTCATGGACAGGAATAAAGATCGCCTGCTTGGTGAGCCGGTTGACTATGACCAAGATAGTGTCAAACCTAGAGGATGATGGAAGTTTCTTGATGAAGTCCATAGAAATAGAATTCCATGGTCGTTCAGGGATAGGGAGTTGTTTGAGGGATCCATAGTGCTTGTGATGTTGTGGCTTGGATCACATACAAGTGACACAGGACTTGCAGAATTGTTGTATATCAGCACAGAGGCTAGGCCAGGAGTATTTGCGGCAGACTAATTCCAGTGTTTTGTTTTGACCAAAATGTCCAGCAAGGATGTGATCATAATTGTACTGGAGAATGCATGTGCAGAGGTTATCAGCAGATGGTACATAAATTCTGTTGTCAAGAAGAAGTAGACTGTTTGGGTCCGTAGACCACTGGTCATCTGCAGAAATGTGTTTTGTAGCAATTGGGTCACTAGGGAGAGCCAATAAGATGTCTTGATGTAGGGTGTCCAGATCCACAACTGTAGCTGCACGGAGAGAAGGAAAAAGAAGGACCGTAGCTCGTATGGAGGCTGCAAGTTGTTCTTGAGTAAAGATAGGCTTGAAGTTGTGAGAGTTGACTGTGGCGTAGCCAGTATTCCCCCCTTTAGGATAAACATTCCATTGTCTAGTGAGAGCATCTGGTTTTGTGCCAAAATGACCAGGGTGGAATCTAATGACAAGGTTGAACTGGGAGAGGTACTCAGACCACCACACTTGCCTCCAGGTCAATACCTTAGTAGTAGAAAAATACTCAAGGTTCTTATGATTCATAACAACATCAATGGGATAGACCGGACCTTCCAAATAGTGCTGCCAAATCTTGAAAGCTTCAAAGATGGCCAGCAATTTCTTATCATGTGTGTCATAGTTTAACTCCGCTGCAGTGAAATACTGTCAGGCGCGGTTCACACTGGGGTGGAAGTCTGCAGAATGGACTTGAAGTTGAGTAGACTTGTGGAACGACCTTGGCTTCAGCTTATGTGCTGCACTGTCTGTGTGTCGCTGTTTAACTCTGCCACAGTGAAAGTGTGAGAGTGAAAGGCAACTGGATGAACTTCATTATCTTTGTTAACAATGGAGAGGATTGCAGTGAGAGCATAGTCTGAGGCATTAGTTTCCACAATGAGTTAAGCATTGGGAATCCAATAAGTAAGGATAGGTGCAGAGGTAAATGCTTTCTTGAGAGAGTTAAAAGCATTTTGACAGAAAGAGTCAAACTTCCAAGGAATGTCCTTCTGGGTGAGGCATATCAATAGGATGACAATGTCTGAGTAGTTGAAGATAAACCGGCAGTAAAAGTTTGCAAAACCTAAGAAAGATTGAATGTTCTTAACTTTCTTGGGTTCTAGCCAGTCTTGAATAATCTTTACTTTGTCATTGGACATGGTAAGGCCAGAAGGAGAAAGAATGTATCCCAGATATTCTACTGACTTGGAGTGGAATTTGCATTTCTCTACTTTGGCATAAAGACCAGCCTTGTGAAGACGCTTGAGTACTTCTTTCACATGCCGGTGATGTTCAGACATGTTATTCGAGTAGATAAGTATATTATCCAGATAGATCATGATATAGACATCCAAAAGATTAGAGAAAATGTCGTTTATGAATCACTGGAAAGCCAGGGGAGTATTGGTAAGGCCAAAGGGCATTACAGACCATTCAAATAATCCATAGCATGTCCTAAAGGCAGTTTTCCATTCATCACTGTTGGCAATGCAAACCAAATGGTAAGCATGGCGAAGATTTATCTTTGAGTAGACCTAAGCTTTGCGAGATGAGTCCAGTAAGTTGGAGATGAGTGGAAGTGGATAACGATCCTTTTTAGAAATACAGTTGAGACCACAGAAGTCGACACAAAGATGCAGTGAACTGTCTTTCTTCTTAATGAATAAGACCGGTACACTGTGCGGAGATGAGGTTGGTCAGATAAAACCCGTGTTGAGATTTTCCTCAATGAATTCCTTGAGAGCCTCTTGTTCAGATACTGAAAGGGAGTATATGGGGCCAACCGGAGGTTAAGCACCCTCTTCCAGATTGATTTTGAGGTCATAAGGATGATGAGAAGGGAGAACTTCAGCTTTAGTTTTGCTGAAAACGTCGGCAAATTCATGATACTTGGAAGAGACATTGGATAGATCAGGAGTTTCTGCAAGTTTTGCAGAGTTGGCCTGAATGTCCAAAGAACAAAGACAGAGTTTGAAATTGTGGGAGCCTGGAAGTTTTAATGCACACAAGAATGCTGCAGCACCAATGATAGCGATGTTAGGTCGCCCAGAGTTAGACACAGAGGTCTCAGATGCAGGTATAGAAACCGCAGAGTCCGATGATTGTAGAGGGTTGTCCAAAAAAGACAAAGGTGCCAATGATGTGTTGGCTGCGATGCAAGAAGGAGCAAGATTTTCCTGTAAAGATGGACAGAAGTTTATCGACCCATTTACCCAGTCAATCAGCAGATTGTGTCAGGTGAGCCAGTTGTATCCAAGGACCAAAGAGCAGAAAGAATCAAGTGGAGTGACATAGAAGTTCAGATTCATACAATCACCAGTGGAAAAAATTATGGACAAGTTGGCAATTTCAGAGATGGTGCTGTTAGATGAACCATCAAACAAGTGGAGAGCAACTGGAGGAGTTGCAGATGTCTTCAGGTGGTAAGTATCCACAAATTTAGAGTCTACAAAACAATGAGTAGACCCAGAGTCAATGAGAGCTCGGAACAGGATTTTATTAAGATGATCCTGACCAAGGATCAAGGGAGAAGTAAGGGAAATAAAGAGTGAATGAGGATCAAAAAGAACAGATACATTGAGTCGAATTGAACTCATTGCTGTACAGTGTTATAAGACGAGTGTGTGGACAGACTTTAGGGTTAGGGTTAGTAGGCAGGAATAGGACAGTAGTATATTATTAGTCTATAACGGAAGGAGAGCATGTGATCTGGAAGTCATGTGATAGAATCTAGAGTGGTCTGGAAGGACTTAGGGTCTAGAAGGATTGGGAAGAGTCTAGAAGAAGTTAGGGTTAGGAGATGACATCAAGGGACATGGTGTACACATGGTGTGTACATGTACAGCAGAGATTAAAGGTATGATGTCAGGGCACATGTAGGAAGCATGGTGGCCTTAAGGAAAACACATGTGGATGAGTAAGAGGACATGAGGTAGAAGCATGGTAGATGGACATGAGGTAAACATATTGTTGTAGCACGGACCACATGTAATTTATATAAATAGAGGAGCAATGCAGCGAGGGCTCCTTGTCGAGTTCTCTTGTAATTCCCCCATTTGTTACTTGATAGCCCTACTGAGAGCTTTGCTTGTTGTGAGATCATTTGTTCTTGAGTGACGAGTGGTTGCTACAACATACAGAGGAGTTCAACGCAACCCTCAGTCTGTGTGAAGTCCTGGGGGTCACTCTCTATTTTTTTGAGGGTTTCTCAGAGGCAGCTGTTGGAGTATCAGCAGTTGCTGAAGCACTGTGGCCCTTGGAAGAGACTGTGGTCTGCTTTTTGGAACAAGAGTCCAACTTATGGTCTCCTGCACCACAATAGAGGCACAGATTGTTTTTGAGATGCTTCTTGTGCTCATCACTAGTCAACTTTCCATTGCTGGCTAGCTTGGAAGAGAGGTCCACCCATGGAGTATTAGGTTGCTTTTTGGGAGCAGGGGACAGAGATGACTTGGAAAAAGGGTTCTTGGTGGACAAGACTGCTGGAGCTGAGTTTGCCTTGCTCTGGGAGGCTATGGCAAAACCAGAGGTGGAAGCTTTTCCTTGCTTCTGGGAGTAAGACTCGAGGGCCTCTTTCTCCACCTGCCTTGCACGGTAGCGTTTGCGGTCTTTTTCCCAGTAGCAGTGATCGATAGTCATTGCTAAGGCATACATATCCTGGAACAAGATGGGTTTTTCTTGTTCCCGGGTGAAAATAGGATCCTGGATCCGATTGGGGAGCCCCTGATAGTAATGATGGCATAGAACACTATTCCCCCAACCTAATTGGGAGGCATAGCACATGAAGTCCACATTGTAAGTGGAAATTTTATTGCCGGGCTTTATATGGAGATTATCCAACATGTTAGCCACTTTACCAATGGGGTCCGAGAGACCAAAATGTCAACGTAATTTATCCACAAATAGATTCCAGTTAGAGAGCCAGTTTTAAAGGATGCCCTGGTCTTTTTGGTTGAGGCCCATCTTAAACCAGTCCTAGGCTACTCCAGTAAGGTAGGTCATTGTGAAGTTGATTTTTGCAATGTCCATGTTGAATTGCACTAGATTAGCGTGGAAATATAGCTAGCATTAAAATAGGAAATTATTGAGCTTGTCAAGCTCAGTGCTGCTGAAAGTGTTGGGAATGTGGGCTTTAGTTCCCCTTGAATTAGTGTTAGGTCCAGGAGTCTAATTAGCATTAAGATTGTTAGCAAGTCAACCAAGTACCTTAGCCAGTTGTTCATTAGTATTATCGCTCTGCCAGGGTTTGGACTGTGAGCGAGTAGTGGAAGTAAGTCTATTAGCTGTTAAGTTAGTAATAGGATTAGTAGTGGGAGCATTCTCCCAATTAGAATCATTGTCCACAGGGATGATACTTGGACCAGAAATAGGCAAAACTATCTGGCCAGGTTAGATTGTACTAGAAGGAGACCTCAGAGATAAACAGCCTCTTTAATGAATTTGTCTTGAACGTTGTGGTACATTTGGCAGATAAGCCATCTGGTTACTGAAACGCGAGATTGTGTTGAAGGGTATCCCAAGTGGTGGGACTGGAGTTGAAGAATTATAGCAAGAGGAAGCCATTTGGACTTTGAAGTGTGAAGTGAAATGGATTGCAGATGGAACTGCAACAGAGGGTTTAGCAGGCAGAACTGTTATAGCGCAAGAATGTGGACAGACTTTGGACTAGGGTTAGGGTTAGGACCTTAGTATATTATTAGTCTACAACGGACATAGGATTAGGAGATAAGCACGTGACCTGGAAGTCATGTGATAGAGTCTAGAACAGTCTGGAAGGACTTAAGGTCTAGAAGGATCGGGAAGAGTCTAGAGATGGAGTTAGGGTTAGGAGATGATGTCAAGGGACATGGGTTCCTCATGGTGTACACATGGTGTGCACATATATAGCGGAGATTAAAGGTATGACATCAGGGCACATATAGGAAGCATGGTGGCCTTAAGGTAGACGTATGGTGGATGAGTAATGGACATGAGGTAGAGGCATGGACTTTAGGGTCGGACATATAATGTTGTAGCACGAACCAAGACTATTTAGTATATATAGCAGGTAGATAGAGTAGGAGCTCCTTATCGAGTTCTTCTTATGTCAACCCTATACAAGGTTTAGTCTCTTGACCAACTCTAAGGTTTTGAGTCTACAACAAGAACTGCTCAGAAGCAACAGCAGACTTGGGAGTCTGATAATACTGTCAGGTGTAGTTCACACCAGGGTAGAAGTCCACAGAATAGACTTGGAG
Organism: Leucocoprinus gongylophorus; assembly: GCA_022457215.2. Classification (NCBI taxonomy): domain Eukaryota; kingdom Fungi; phylum Basidiomycota; class Agaricomycetes; order Agaricales; family Agaricaceae; genus Leucocoprinus; species Leucocoprinus gongylophorus. Next base: position 10,766 of record JAJOHK020000180.1, read on the forward strand.
TTGAGTGGACTTGTGGAATAACCTTGGCTTCAGCTTATGTGCTGTGCCATCTGTCTGCCATGTAGTTGCAACTTTGAATAAAGGAGAGAAAGTCCAAGTGGAAGTGAGTACTGATTGATGTATCACCGTTAAACACCAGAGATTGAGTTTAACGAGAGTTATCTCTGTTGATTATCAGACTAGCGAATTATAGTATAACTACTAGTCTTATATACAAATAGAAAGTATAGGAGATGCTTGGGGTTTTCAGTGGTAACACTCCTATTACCCCAAGCAGAGGTTTCAGTATTGAGACACTGACAGAAGTAACTCTGTTATGGAAGACAGAATACCCAGAGGGTTGCAGCACTGCCATAAGACATGTTGCAAGAAAGGTGGCCACCGTAGAAGGCAGGCTTGTATGTTTTAGAGGTAACATCACTGCAGGGATGTAGTTTTCCAGATGAGTGGACTTGCATATGACACAAAGATAAACTCTTATTGAACTTGATCCCTAGTATTCAATGGCAACACACCAAATCAGTACTCACTCCCATCTCAGACTTCTTCCTTTTCTCTGAAATTATAACTATGCAACAGACAGACAGTGCAGCACATAAGCTGAAGCCAAGGTTGTTTTACAAGTTCACACAACTCTGAGCCTATCTCATGGATATCAAGATCGAAGAAAGTGAACTTGATTTATTTTATTTTTCCTTTCATTTTCTTTTTGATTTATTTTTTGATTTTCTATTTTTAGAATAACTAGGGTTAGGGTTGATCAGTCACAATGTCACATCAGTTACAATCTGATAACATAGTCACAAGACAGATCACAAGACGTAGAAGAACTTAGTAGAAGGATTTAGAACAAGTGACGACATATAATATGGATAACACATGTTAGCCTTATGTTCTACATATGGTCAATTAGGGTAGGGTGCATAGTAGTGAGCATAGACCATTGGTAGTAGTATATAAGGTAGACTACTTTGTAAAGGGATCTCTATTGAGTTCTCTTGTGTTACTCAATACAAAAGTTGTTCTTTTATCCAACTCTAAGGATTTAAGTTTATAACATTAGAACTTGATTCCCAGTTTTAAAACCACTTAATACTAGCCTTTTCTCCTATTTCTCTTACTCTCTATACATCCTTGACCAAAGAGTAACATAACCCTTTAGTCAAGAAGAATTGCCAGGCTCCAGGCACAAGGGGTACACTAGCTAGGCAGGGGAAGCTTAGCCATTTGGTTATACCAAAGCTCACTGGTGTAGTACAAATGTACTACCTTTTGTGGACATGCTTATTACCCTTTTGATTATCAGCCTTGTGCTACAGACCCACTTGTGGTTTGTCTACACAGAGGAATATTAGTTTGTTCTTAAAACAGCTAACTAAAGTAGAACATCTTTCTTAAGACAACATCACATACTTTTTTCTTAGGGCAGTAGCTAGTAGACAAGTAGTCAGTAATTGTGTAGGCAGGACTTGAAGAGAACCTGCTATCACATACCGAGATTTATTCATCTTCGGAGTATGAGTCTGAGAGCAAGACCAGTACTGGTTCCACTCTTCCTTTATACACTTCACTACCACCACCATCACCATCAATTGACTCACCACCTCCCTACCCCAACATGAGTCAAATCAATCTTCATGAAATCATATGCCAGCAACAGGAGCAGCTAGCAGCAATGTAAGCACAAATACAAGCCCTGCTTGCAGCAGAAGGAGGAGAAGCTGGAGAAATGGAAAGAGGGATGATGGAGTCCAACATGAGACCTCATGTGGAGGTGGCTAAGCTAGCCATCTTCAATGGAGAAGCAGGAAAGGTAGGAGGATTTGTGACCACATGTAGACTATATTTGAAGATGAAGATGAGAGAAGTGACAGTAGAAGAACAGGTGTTTTGGATTTTATCATATGTGTAGGGAGGGTCAGCAGATATTTGGAAAGAGAATATAATGGAGGAACTGAAGGCAGGGGAAATGGAATATGAGACAGTGGAAGAATTTTGAACAGTATTAAAAAAGGAGTTTGGTAAAGGAGAAGAAGAAGCAGTAAAGGCGGCAGAGCTGAGGAAGCTGGAGCAAGGAGGGAGAATGATGAAGGAGTTTGTACAAGAGTTCAAGAGGGCAGCAAGAGGAAATGGATATGAGGGAAAGCTGTTGGTGGAAGAATTCAAGAGGGGAATAAATGGGAGAATTAGGAGGAAGCTGATGGAGGCAGAAAATCCACCGGCCTTCATAGAACAATGGTACAAGAGGGCAATGGCCCTTGATAGGAATTGAAGAGAGAGTAAGAGAGAGAAAGAGAGGTTGAAAAGCAAGAAGGAGACAATGAGAGGTGCTCCAAAGCAGAAGCAAAAACAGATTATGCTATAACCCCTAGTGTGGCAGAGGAGGCAACAGCTGCCTCAGCAGGCGACAACAGGACCTGCTCCAATAGAGAGAATAGAGAGGACAAATGCAGTGGTTGTTAGAGGGCAGGGGAAAGAACAGGGTGTAGAGGTTCCTCTAAGAAAAGACTCTTATGCAATGGAGATAGATAGGGGGAGGAATTGTTATGCTTGTGGAGGTTTTGGATACATAGCCTACCATTGCAAGAATAGGGGAAAAGGGAGGCTGATGAAAGGAAGAAGAGTGAAATATGGGGAAGGAAGAATCAAGGAGATTTACAATCAAAGAGACAATTTAAAAGGGGTGGAGAATCTAGAACTCCTTGACTAGATTCTCAGAATAAATACAGTATATTAGCTACGATAATAAATGCTGATGCACCTAAACCAGAGGAGAAGGAAGAAAAAGTGAGAAAAGCAGGGGGAAAAACATTGAGAGAAGTGATAGTGAAGATTGGGCTGGAGAGGATAGATACTCAGGAGGGAGTTACAGTAGAGGCATTGTTGGATAGTAGGGCAACGGGGTTGGTAATGATTTGGAGTTTGCAAAGAAGCAGGGTTTTAAGTTAAAAAAGCTGCAGAAACCAATGAATGTAAGGAATGTAGATAGATCATTGAATAAGGAGGGACCTATAGAATATATGGTGAAAGTGAATATTTATTATCAAGAATATAGGGAGAGGATGGAGATTAATGTGATTAGGGGACAAAAGTGGTCAGTAATCTTGGGAATGCTATGGCTAACTTGTCATAATTCCGAGATTGACTGGAGGATAGAGGAGGTCAAGATGATGAGGTGTCCAGAGGAGTGTAGTAAGCAGTGGAGGCCAGTGCAGGGAAAATCGGGATGGGAGAAATAGAAAGAAGAAGCAGAGAAAAAGAAAAAATAAAGGGACAGGAAGAAGAAACAGAAAAAGAGGAAGACAGTAGAAGTAAAGAGGATAGTAGAAGAGTGGGAAATCTGGGATGAAGAAGAGGAGGTGGCAAGATCAGAGGTAAAAGCAAAAAAGTTAGTGCCAGAAAAATTTCACAAATGAATAAAAGTGTTTGGAAAGAAGCAATTGGAGAGGATGCCAACAAGAAAGGTATGGGACCATGCAATAGATGTAAAGGAAGGGTTTGTGCTGAGGAAAGGGAAGATGTATCCATTGTCAAGAGAGGAAAGGGAGGAGGTAAGAGAGTTTGTTAAAGAGCAGTTAAGAAAAGGATACATTCGGCTGTCAAAGTTACTACAAACAGTGCCAGTGTTCTTTGTGGGGAAGAAAGATAGAAAGAAATGGATGGTATAGGACTACAGGTATCTGAACAAGTGGACAGTTAAGAATAACTATCCACTCCTACTGATATCAGAGGTCTTGGAGAATATTGGGACAAAGAAGGTATTTACAAAGATGGACTTGAGGTGGGGCTATAATAATGTAAGGATTAAGGAGGGAGATGAGTGGAAAGCTGTATTCATGACACTAGAAGAGTTATTTGAACCTATGGTGATGTTTTTTGGATTGACTAACTCACCAGCAACCTTTCAAGCTATAATGAATGAGTTGCTAAGAGATCTTATCAATACAGGAAAAGTAGCCGCTTTTATTGATGATGTGATAATTGGAACAGAGACAGAGGAGAGATATGATAAAATAGTAGCAGAGGTTATTAGGAGACTAGAAGAAAATGATCTATATGTGAAACCAGAGAAGTGTAGATGAAAGGTTAGGGAAGTAGAATTTTTGGGAGTAGTAATAGAACCAGAGAGGATTAAGATGGAAAAGAAAAAGGTGAAGGGAGTGTTGGAGTGGCTGACACCAAAGTGTGTCAAAGATATGCAGAAGTTCTTAGGATTGGCAAATTATTACCACCAATTCATTGAGAGCTTTGTATCAATAGCTAGGCTGCTATACAATATAGTAAAAAAGGATAAGAAGTGGGAATGGACTGAGAAGCAGGAAAGAGCATTCAGAGAATTGAAAAAGAGGTTTACTGAAGAACCGGTGCTAGCAGCACCAGATCTTGACAAGAAAATGCAGATGGAGGTAGATGCGTCCAATTATGCAACCAGGAGAGTATTGTCAATGGAGTGTGAGGATAAATTATGGAAACTAGTGGCATTCCTTTCCAAATCATTGAATAAAACAGAGAGGAATTATGAAATTCATGATAAAGAGATGCTGGTGATTATTAGGGGGTTGGAAGCCTGGAGGTATTTGCTAGAAGATATACATTTCAAGTTTGAGATCTAGACAGACCACAAGAACTTGGAATATTTTATGAAGGCACAAAAATTGAATTGGAGATAAGCTCAATGGGCTTTATATCTGTCTAGATTTGATTTCACATTAAAGCATGTTCTAGAAACAAAAATAGGAAAAGCAGATGGACTCAGTAGGAGATCAGACTGGAAAGTAAGGGTAGAAAATGATAATGACAATCAAATAATTATTAAAGACAATTGGCTTTGTAGGTTAGAAAAAGTAATTATAAAAGGACGAGAGGTAGATATATTAGAAAAAATAAAAAAAGCTAGAAGTAGAAACAAAAATGTAGTCAGAATAGTAGAGGAGATAAAGAAGGTAAAAGTGAAGGAGTTACAAGGAAGCAAGTAGCAGATTGAGAGGGAGTTAGTGTTGAAGGAAGGAAAAGTATATGTATCAAAGGATGAGGAGTTAAGAGCTGAAGTAATTCAGTTACATCATGATGTACCAGCTGTTAGACGTGGAAAACAGTGGAATTGGTGATGAGGAACTACTGGTGGCCAGGGGTAACAAGAGATGTCGGAAAATATATAGAAGAATGTGATTTGTGTTAGAGGATAAAGAATAGGATGGAAGAGTTGGTAGGAAAGTTGAAGTTAAGTGAGGTGCCAAAGAAACTGTGGTCACATCTAATGATAGATTTTATAACAAAGTTACTGGTAGTAGCAGGAAAGGATGTGATACTAGTAGTATGTGATCAGCTATCAAAGATGACACACTTTGTAGCCACTACTGAAGGAATATTGGCAGAAGAATTAGCAAGATTGTTTCAAGACAATATGTGGAAGTTACATAGGTTGCTAGAAAGCATAGTATCAGATAGGGGACCACAGTTTGTGGCAGAGTTGACTAAGGAATTGAATAGAATGTTGGGGATAGAGACGAGATTATCTACAGCATTCCATCCACAAACAGATGGGCAAACAGAACAAATGAACCAAGAGTTAGAGCAGTACTTGAGGTTTTTTGTAGAGCACAGGCAGAAGGATTGGCCAGAGTGGTTAGTGTTGGCAGAGTTTGCAGTGAACAATAAGATTCACACAGCAATAAAAGTTTCATCTTTCATGGCAAACTATGGGAAAGAGGTGAGAATGGGAGGTGATATCAGGAAGAAGGGGAAAGTAGAAAGTGCAACAGAATTTGTAGAGAGAATAAAGAAGGTACATGAAAAAGCAGAGGCAGCACTAAAGAAAACACAAGAGGAGATGAAGAGATATGCTAATAGGAGTAGGAAGGAGACAGAAAAGTGGAAGAAGGGAGACAGAGTGTTATTGAGCACTAAGAATTTAGTGTTCAAGAAAAGGGTAGTAAGGAAGTTGACAGAGAGATATATTAAACCATATGCGATAGAAGAGGTGGTATCAATGAATGCGGTAAAATTACAATTACCAAGTTCGATGAGAATACATCTGATAGTCAATGTAAGCTGGATAGTATGGTATAAAGAGCAAGTCAGAGGACAGAAGAAGAAAGAAAGAAAGCCAGTAGAGGTAGAAGGAGTAGAAGAGTGAGAAGTAGAAAAAGTTTTAAATAAGAAAAAGATGAGGGGAGTAGAAAAGTATCTAGTATGATGAAAAGGGTTTACAGTGGAGGGAGATACATGGGAAAGGAGAGAAAACTTGAAGAATGCGGAGAAATTAATAGAGGAATCCGAATAAGAAGGAATAGAAGTGAAACAACAGGAGAAAATAGAGAAGAAGAAAGAAGAAGATGAATATAGGAGGATGGAATTACTGGGGAGGTATATGGTTAAGTTGTTGTATAGGTGGGATAACAAGGAGTTTGAAGAAGAATACTTAAAGAAGTTAGAAAAGAATTGGAAGAAGTAGAAGAAAGATAGGTAGATTGATGAAAGTGAGCATTTGAAGAAGGTAGAAGAAAAAATGGAGGAAGAAAACAAAAAGATAAGAAGGAGAGACTGAAGAATAGAACATTTCTCTGAAGGAGAAATCTTAAAAAGGGAGTAATGTTAAGATCGAAGAAGATGGACTTGATTTATTTTATTTTTCCTTTCATTTTCTTTTTGATTTATTCTTCGATTTTCTATTTTTAGAATAACTAGGGTTAAGGTTGATCAGTCACAATGTCACATCAGTTACAATCTGATAATATAGTCACAAGATAGATCACAAGACATAAGAGAACTTAGTAGAAGAATTTAGAACAAGTGACGACATACAACATGGATAACACATGTTGGCCTCATGTTCTATGCATGGTCAATTAGGGTAGGATGCACAGTAGTAAGCACGGACCATTGGTAGTAGTATATAAGGTAGACTACTTTGTAAAGAGATCTCTATCAAGTTCTCTTGTGTTACTCAATACAAGAGTTGTTCTTTTATCCAACTCTAAGGATTTAAGTTCATAACAATGGACTTTTACCCCTAGTGTAAACCACACCTAACAGAATTACAGTATAACTACTAGTCTTATATACAAGTAGAAACTATAGAAGATGCTTGGGATTTCAATGTATCACCTCTATTGCCCTGAGCAAAGATTTCAGTGGTGAAATACTGACAGGAGTAAGATAGCAGAACACTGCCATAGAAGACTGGATATCCAGATTGTTACATCACTACTACAGAAACATGTTATAAGAAAAGTAGCTGCTATGGAAAATAGGCTTGTGTTGTAAATATTGGAATGATAGCATTGCCATGGGAGCATATTTTCAGAATGGATGGACTTGACATATGATACTTTAGGTAGTTATTACAAACTTAAGACCAAAGAGTCAGTCAAAAGAAAGAATTCTTAGATTAGATTAATCACAAGAGAACTTGATAGAGTTCCTAGTACAGAATAGTCTACCTTATATATATTAGGCTACTAGTCCATACTCCAGTACCATTAACCTACCCTAAAGGGCTATATATTATCCTTAAGATCAACATATATCAAACATATTATAGTAATATTATTTTTTTCTAGAAGTTTTCATCCTGTTCCATCATAACATGTGATTATATGACATGTGTAAGTGACTGATGTGTGACACAGAGTCACACTGCATGACATTTTGTGATAGTTATATATAACATTATACTAAACTCTAACTCTAAGTCCAAAATAAAATAAAAGTATAAAAGAATGAGAATGAAAATGAAAATAAAATAGAGTTCACTATTCACAACTCTAACAGTAGTATACTTAGCATATAAGCCAGTAGTTTACACTGTAAAGTCTCATTCTGAAAATCAACTAAAACTATCCCTAACTTCAAATATTAGTAACAATATATCTTCCATCTTCTAGTGGACTTGTTTGCCAGTTACTTCTAAGTATGGCTTTTGAAATATATGACTTATATGATTCATAGAGATATAGCACATAAGCTAAAGCTAAAGGTTATTCTAACTTCTATATTTTATATTCTCAGATAATATACAATTTGCTTATTTAGACTTTTGTTAAGAACAATTTACACTTGCTAAGTTTATCCACAGATAGCACAGAAGACAGGTTGGGTTGGATGAGATATCAGTAGAGTACTTACATAGATAAGAGTGATCTTAGCTTCAACAGATAATTGTTGTGCCTAGCTAACTTTGTCACATAGTCATATTTATTGGATAAGAATATAGGTGGGTTTAGTATGAGTATAGTACAATTCTAAGTTGATAATCAGACTAAGGAAATGGTACATGAAAGACAATGTTCTTAAATATAAAACTAGAAAACTAATAATACTCTACTACTATATATACTCTGAGTTATTGGATACTGTGGGGGATATTATTTGGAACTTTATAAGATTGATAAGAAGTATAGAGTCTGGTTCTCAGATTAATAGGTGATTGTAATGGAGTGTGATCTATGCTAGAAGAGTGAAATGTACAGATATCACATAGTATATAACAACTATCAAGAGTTCATTATCAGATCTTGGGTAACAAGATATGAACTATGTCTAACATAGATAACCTTAGCTTTAGTTTATATACTATATTATCTACTATTAAAATAACTAAGTAAAAGTATAGAAGATACTTAAAGTAGATTTATTTTCACAAACTAAGTTGTACTGAAAAGTCTCAAATAATAGCTATCCATACATATGTAAGATGTACAAAAGTGACAACAAATTACTGAGATATCAGACTATTAGTAATTACAAGTTTTATTGGCTATTATCTCAGAAACAACTAAATGGATTCCCATAATCAAAATTGCATTAGAAAGCACTTATCAAACAGTTTCTAATGATATATCATATATTATATGGAAATCAGTATTTATAAAAATACAAGTATATTAATATAATGACATAATTAGCTATCTTCTAAAATTAGCCTGACATCTGCTATGACATATGACAGCCCTATTAGGTACAAGTTTTGATTATATAATGGAAATAGCTTACACAAAAACCATTACTATTTTATATAAATACTTCTGTATCTAAAGATTAGATCTTAGACTTAACAATATCAATTTTCATTAATAATCATCGATCATTATCTCTTATTATCACTGACATCTGTATTGATCTTAATTATCATTGTCATTACTATTAAACTTCTAAATCACTTCTAAACCCCTAAGAGTATACCCAAGGTTTAGATATCACAAATAAGTAAGTAGTTTATTTTTTTAAATTAAATTATCTAAATAATCAGATTTTGGTAACAAGAAATTGTTGGTAGCCAGAAGTAATGAAGAATGTGGAGAAATATATAAATAGATGCAATTTGTGCCAGAGAATAAAGAACTGTATAAAAGTACTAGTAGGAAAACTAATGGTAAATAATACTAGAAAAACAGTAAACACATATAATAGTTGACTTTATCACTAAGTTGCCATTAGTAGCAGAAAAAAATATGGTTTTGGTAGTTTGTGATAGATTGTTTAAAATAGCATAATTTATAGCAACAACAAAAGTGTTACAATTCAAGACTCAGTAATAAGTTAAAAGAAGAACCTTGTGATAGACTCTAGAAAAAACAGTATATTATATTAGAGACATGTACTTAGTCTAGACACAAAGATATGTGAATAACTGAGGTTTGTTGTTCTACTCTAGGGTTTTTTTATAAGTGGGAATATAGAAAAATATAAACTATATATTTAGAGTTTAAGCACTTGTAAAAAACTATATAGTAGTAGCCCAAGTATTATCTGACAGTCTGTCAGACTGTAAGCTAGTGTAATCAAGCTAGATCACTCTAAAAAGAATATAAATCAGGAAATAATGATAATATGTTGGCTGAGGTATAGCATTGCAAAGTAGATTTCCTATTTTTATCTCTAATTTACTCTTATTTTTGTATTATTTATATAATTGTTAAATATAGCTCATATTTTATTATTTGAGATTTAATAAGGGTTTTTTAGAAGTTTAGATAGCTAATGTTAGGGTAACTGGGTAGAAGAGCAGGATGTTATGAGATGCTTTGGACATGAATAATTTTTATTTTCCTTTTTCTTTTATTTTCTGACTTTATAGGAATTTTCTTTTCTTTTGGGCGATGAAAAGGCACGTGACAAGGAATTCACATGACAGGTCACATGATATGATGTCATAAGCCTAGTGTTGTAGACTCAAAACCTTAGAGTTGGTCAAGAGACTAAACCTTGTATAAAGTTGACACAAGAAGAACTCAATAAGGAGCTCCTACTCTATCTACCCACTATATATACTAAATAGTCTTAGTCCGTGCTACAACATTATATGTCCGACCCTAAAGTCCATGCCTCTACCTCATGTCCATTACTCATCCACCATGCGTCTACCTTAAGGCCATCATGCTTCCTACATGTGCCCTGACGTCATACCTTTAATCTCCGCTATACATGTGCACACCATGTGTACACCATGAGGAACCCTTGTCCCTTGACGTCATCTCCTAACCCTAACTCCAACTCTAGACTCTTCCGATCCTTCTAGACCCTAAGTCCTTCCAGACCACTCTAGACTACTCTAGCCTATATCACATGACTTCCAGGTCACGTGCCTATCTTCTAACCCTATGTCCGTTGTAGATTAATAATTATCTAAGGTCCTAACCCTAACCCTAGTCCAAAGTCTGTTCACACTCTCGTACCATAACACCTAGACTATGGTGGAAGAATCTAAAAGATAATGTCAGGGTACATGGAGTATGCATGGTAGCCTTGAGTAAGAAGTGAGGCAAGCATGAGGTTGAAGCATGGACAATAGGGCAGGTCTAATTATTAGTAGCACAGACCATGAGACATTTGTATAAATAGGACTCTAATTAAGAAGAGGCTCCTTGTCGAGTTCTCTTGTGAAATCCCCACTAGATATCCGTCTTAAGAGATTTGCTCATTGTGTGATTGTTGGACTTTGTGTCTAGTGGTTGCCACAATACAGGATACTTCAAATCTCTAGGAAATTCCAAGTTTATTGTCTAAGAAATACTAATTATACACTCATCTCTTGAAAATCCTAAAAAAACAGGATAGTGATTTCTGAAGGTAACAACTACTCTATATAACAACAGGTCTATTTTAATATGTCAGAATTCTGTTTACATAAGCAAGAAATGATAATACTTAAGTAATTAGAAATAGTTCAGAATGAAGAGACTGAATTAGAGAAGAGCTAGAATGCTTAGCAAGTGCTTTCAGAACATGGAAAAGCAGATAAGCAGATTATAGAAGACTATAAAGTATTACAGAAGAGTGAAAGAATATAAGAAAGAGGAGTTAGATATCATATCTAGGTAGTTAGAGATATTTGTATATAGCTTGAAGGGGTCTAGGGTATAGAAAAGTGGATTAACAGATAAGTGTGGATGTTAGAAAAAGTTATAGAACATGGATTAGCTGAAAAATGTAGAAGAGAAAGATCTTGGAAAAGCAAGTTCTCTTACAGTCCTAGAAAGACTAACTACTTGAAAGGCTATGAAAAGTTGATTATAGATAGAGTTCAATATTACTTAGTAATGTTAGATATAATTGTAATTGAATTAAAGAATAGTCTAGTTTGGAATAACTGTAAAATAATTTATTAAAGATTATATCTTCTTTTCTTCTTTTTCTCTTTTTACTCTTATATTTTCTTTCTATCTCTTTGTTACTATTTCTAATTGTCTATTTCTGTTTCTTTCTTTTACTTTTTCTATTTATTATTTGAGTTTCAAGAGTAGTAACTTCATGAGATTAATGGACTATAGAAATCTATTAGATCATACTCCAAATTCTCTTTTTACTATATTCTTACTACTTTCAATATAACTAATAATTCTTCTTCTACTCTAGTATTCAAGGAGTTTTTCTTAGCTAAGTAATACTATAGTATATAGTAGTTTGAGTATAAAGCTATTTCTATAGAAAACACTTTTATCTATTGAACTCTAGTCTCAAAGAGCTTCTAGTCTATGATATATAATTTATGTTAAATTTAAGAGCTTGTTACATCCTGTTTTAGCCATCTGTTCTTAAAACCATTGATAATGTCTTTTCTCTCATTCATACTTCCTAACCTCTTCTGGTGTAAATTTATGACAAAGAGATGTTAGTGGTAATAAGAGGACTAGAAAACCAGAGACATCTATTAGAAAGTACAAAATAAGAGACTGGATTGAAAATTAAATATAGAAAAGGACAACAAAAATCAAACATTAATTAAAGAACAATGGATTTGTAGTTTAGTGGAAGTAGTAATAGGACTAGAAGTAGATATATTAGAAAAAATAAAAATAGCTAAAGGAAAAACAAAGTAGTTAGAGTAATAAAGGAGATAAAGAAGGCAGAAGTAAAAGTATTAAGGAAGATAAATAGCAAATAGAAGAGGATTTAGTGTTGAAAGAAGGAAAAGTATATATACTGAAGGATAAGAAGTTAAGAGTGAAAATAATTTGGTTACACTATGATGTACCAGCAATAGGATATTGTTATGACTTAGTAATCTTAGAGTTGGTTAAAGAGCAGAACTTTGTATTAGAAAAACATAAGAGAATTCAATTGAGTTCTAAGTATAAACTAGTCTATCTTATATACTCCAGACTATAGTCTGTGTGTACACTATGACTAACATACTCTAAAGTCTATGTACTTTCCATAAGATCAACATGTTGTTGTTATGCAGTATAACATTATTTGTTTCCAGAACCTTCTATGACTTTCTCTATATTATGTGATTGTGTGATAGTTGTGACAGTAATGTAATGCTAAGATTCTAACCCCAAGCCCAAAATAGAATAGAATAGAATAGAAAATAAAATAAAATAAAATAAAGTCTATTATCTTCAGCTCTAATAGATATAGAGAGTGTGTCATATACCAAGTCCACCCTTTTGGAAGATACATTTTTGCAGTAATACTGCTCTTCAACATCCATGACACAAGCATGTCTTCCATAATGGTCATCCTTTCCACAACACATCTCTGTGACAGTAATGCAACAATTTGCTAGATATCCAGTCTTCCATGATAGGAATACTCCTATTTGACTCAGTCTTCTATGGCATAGTCCTTCTATCTTACTCCTGTCAATATCTTATTACTGAAACCTCTGCTCAGAGCAATAGAAGCTATACCACTGAAACCTCAAGCATTTCCTATATTACCTACTTGTATATAAGACTAGTAGTTACATTATAATTTGCTAGTCTGATAATTAATGAAGATAATTCTTATTGAACTTAATCTCTGATGTTCAACAACAACATACTGTTATGAAATGCTTTGGACACCAGTAATTTTATTTTATTTTATTTTATTTTTCTGACTTTATAGGGATTTCTTTTTCTTTTTTCTTTTTCTTTTCTTTTGGACAATGAAGAGGCACATGACACTGTAGTCACATGACATGTCATATGATGTGATGTCATAGGCCTAAAACATGGAGAAAGAATCCAGAAGATAATGTCAGGGCACATGTATACAACATAGTGGTCTTAAGGCAAACATGAGAAAGTAGTATGGACTATGAGTACTTTGTATATATAGGACTCTAATTAAGCAGAGACTCCTTGTCGAGTTCTGTTGTGAGCTTCCCACTTGATATCCAACTTAAGAGATTTACTACTTGTATAATCATATGTCTTTGTGGTAAGTGGTTGCCACAACACATACCAATCAGCACTCACTCCTATCTTGAATTTTATTCATTTATCTGGAGTTGCGACCATATAGTAGATAGATAATGCAACACATAAGCTGAAGCTAAGGTTGTTCTACAAGTTCATGTTACCAAGCATAGAGTTTATACACTTTATGCATCTCTGAGCTAACTCTATGAACTTTCATCTCCTAGTGTAAACTATACCTGACAGAAAGATGGAAGACAATGAAGTTGGTAACAAGGAACTACTGGTAGTCAGAAGTAATAAGAGATGTAGAAAAATATGTGGATAGTTGTAATTTATGTTAGAGGATGAAAAATAGAATAGAAGCATCAGTGAAGAAGTTGGAGTTGAGTGAGATACTAGAGAAACTATACACATATCTGACAGTAGATTTTATCACAAAGTTACTATTAGTAACTAGAAAAGATACAATTCTAATGGTCTGTGACAGGTTGTCCAAGATAACATATTTTGTGACAACAACAGAAAGAAATGTTGGTAGAAGGGTTAGCATGATTGTTCAGAGATAATATATAGAAGTTGTATAGATTGCCAAATAGTATGATCTCAGATAGGGGACTACAGTTTGCAGCAGAGTTAACAAAGAAGCTGAACAAAATGTTGGGAATTGAAATGAAGTTCATCTACAAACTGATGATCAAACAAAAAGAATGAATCAAGAACTAGAATAATATTTATGGTTTTTATTGATCATAGGCAAAAGGATTGGCCAGAATGGCTAGTGACAGCTAAGTTTGCAATCAATAACAAAATATATTCAGCAACCAAAGTATCTCTGTTTATGGAAAATTATGGAAGGGAGTTAAGAATAAGGGCAGATATCAGAAGAAAAGGAAAAGTAGAAAAAATGACAGAATTTGCAGAGAAAATGAAAAAGGTTCAAGAGAGAGCTGGAACAGCATTGAGGAAGGCACAGGAAGAAATGAAGTAACAAGCAGACAGTGGAAGAAAGGAAGTTGAAGAATGGAAAAAGAGTGACAAAGTGATGCTGAACATGAAAAACTTGGTGTTCAAGTAAAGGCCAGCAAGAAAGCTAGTATCAGTCCATATATTAATCAAGTTATGATTGCTGACTTCAATGAGGATTCATCTGGTTGTGAATGTTAGTTGAGTAGTAAGATATAGAGAGCAAGTGAAGAGACAGAAAGCAGAAGAAGTGAAACTAGTAGAGATAGATGAAGTTAAAGAATGAAAGGTAGAAAAAATTCTAAATAAAAGAAAAATAAGAGAAGTAGTAAAATATTTGGTGCAATAGAAGGGGTTTATAGCAGAAAGTGATATATGGGAGAAAGAGAGGAACTTGGAAAATACAAAGGAAGTAGTAGTAGAGATTGAGGGGAGATTGAGTGTAGAAGTAAGACAATAAGAGAAGAGAAGTTATATATGATAGAGAAAGTAGAATTTAGGAGGAAGAAGTTGCCAGTAAAATATATGGTGATGATGTTGTATAGGTGGAATGATGGAAAGTTTGAGAATGAGTATTTGAAGAAGTTGGAGAAGAATTGGTGAAAATGGAAATCAGTTTTTCCAGAGGAGAAACCTTGAAGGGGGGATAATGTCAGAGTTGAAAACAGTAGACTTTATCTATTTTCATTCTTTAAAAAAAGACAACATGTAAAGGAAAAATAAAAGGAAATAGAAGAAGAAGAAGAAAAACTTGTATCTAAAAATAACAGGATCACTACATTACTATACTCTAATTTTGCAGAGTTCCTGTTGTTTTTTACCATGCCAATCTTTGTTGAAACAGTTTTACTAATAAGGACATATATTACTGTCTGCTTAATGATCTCTCTTGTAGTTGACACACTTGAAAGAATAAGGGCAAGGCTTGTCTTCCTTTGTTGCAAGCCTTGAAGGATTCATCTTAGAGCTCTCTTTGCAACACCATGTCTTCTCTCTGTAATGCTCAGATTTGTGAGATCCATTGCATTTGATGCACTTGGACATATGTGATTGACAACTGAGTGTTGAGTAGCCCTATTACCAATATTTCTTACACTGTAGAACACCAGGGTTTATATTTGTACCACAGACAGTGGCAATGTAATGTCTGACATTGAAATGGCTATTTATGATTGCCTTCACATTAGTTCCATTCTGAGAGTTCCAGATATCAATCCAAATAACTGCTGAATCAGAGCAAGAATGAAACCTTGATAATTTGTAGCTTTGATATGAGTGTAATGACATTGAAGATGTAAGATTCTTTAATCACTTCTTCAACTAGTTCAGAAGTAATAGAATTGTTAGTGTTTTCCAAATGATAGAGAAGACCTAGAATTTTCAAATATAATTTGAACTGTGGTAAGTGAAAACTTTTAATAAGATCCCAATTGACATTCTTAGCTTCTTTGAAAACTTTCTCAATAATGTTCATGTCTTGAACAGAGGCAGCTTGATTTGTTGTTACAATAATATCAAATTTCTTCATGTGGATGAAATTGGCCAAAGTGTTCAAATTGGTTTCTTTAAGATACCTATTAATAGAGTTGATATGGAAGCTAGCATTACTACCAATAATTTTTGTATTGCTTTCACTTATAGGGATAATAATCTGCTTTCTTGAAGATCTCTTTGTAGACATATTAATTTTAGATTTTATCTTGATTTGTTGATGATATTGTTTATGTCAGCAATTTTCTTAGAAGATGTGGTCAGAAACATGTCCTTGATATAAATGACCTCTTCAACATTGATTTTTGAAGCCTGTACATATGACTTCTTGTCATCAATAGGTTAAGTTAATTTACTTTTGTTTGACTTGGATAGATCAGAATAGGAGTTTGATTTGGGAGTTTTAGGAACTGTTGTGGGGTCTCTAACAAAGTGTGAAGATACACATTGATAAAAATTCTTGTTATTTTCATCTGCACTGAGTTTGTCCCAGCCAGACTTATAGATAGTGTTAATTAAATGCTAAGCAGCAAAGCCAATGTCTACAAGTTCTAGAAAGTTCTTTGCAGGTTTATCTCTGAGAGAACATTGCTTGATAAATATCCCTATCTGAAGAAGTGAACAAGTAATGTTTTGAATATCACTGCTGAGGAATTTCTCAATCCCAAGTAACAAGATAGAAATGAAAAGGCCATCTCAAAGTTCTAAGTCAGCCAGTTGATTGTTGTTATAAGGGATAGCTGAAGACTCCAACATGAGTTCAGCATTATTAGATATTTCTTAGCCTTGAGGCATAGATACATTTGTTCTTACAGGTTGCCTATCTGCAGACACATTTACTCCTGCAGGCTGTGAGATTGTGAGAGGTTGAGGAGAGAAGGATTGGAATAGAGGGAGAACTTGCAAAGTCCTACTATTGCTAGGATTCTTTGTCAGAGGATCCACAAACATAGAAATGTTGGATGTAGTCTCTTTTGTGCTATAAGAAACTAAAGTATTTGTATTCTCTTTTGGAGGGTCTTTAGAATTAGAAGGGATAAGAATAGGATAACTATCCTTGTTGTAGGAGTATCAAGAGACAATTTTGTTGGAACTTGATGTTATAAACTTAAGACCTTAGAGTTGGTCAAAAGAGTAAACCTTATATTGGGTTAACACAAGAGAACTCAATAGAGAACTCTATACAGGCTAGTCTATCTTATATACTAAAACCTCATAGTCCATGCTAACTACTTCTAGCCTATCCTAAACTGCCATGTGTTTGCCTTAAGGTCAACAGATGTTGCATTTGTTATATAATATCATTCTTCTAAAACCTTCTACATCCTTCTATATATCTCATAACTTGTGAATATATTATCTGATGTGACTGATGTGTGACCATGTGATCTGGTCACCCTAATCCTAGTTCTAAGAATAGAAAGGAAGATAAATTGAAATGAAAATAGAAATGAAAAGAAGGTGAAAATAATTTAGAATCCACTGCTTTCAGTTTTGACATTACCCCCCCTTTAAGGTTTCTCCTCTGGAGAAACTGACTTCTATCTTTACCAGTTCCTCTCCAGCTTCTTTAAGTATTCATCTTCAAATTTTCTATTGTCCTAGCCAAACAGCAATCTTGCCATATATTTCTTCAGTAGTTCACTCCTTTTGAACTCATCTGTTCTTGGATTCAACTTCACTTTCCATCTTTCTTCTATCTTCTTCTGTCTTCTTACTTCTGCCCCTAATCTTCCTTCAAACTCATCTACTAACTTCTTTGCATTTTTCAAATCCTCCTTCCTCTCCCATATATCACTTTCTACTGTAAACCTTTTCTATTGGACCAAGTATCTTTCTACTTCTCTTATTTTTATTTTATTTAATATCCTTTCTACCTCCCATTTTTTGACTCCTTTTACTTTGATTGGTTTAACTTTTTCCTTTTTCTGCCCCTCTACTTGTTTCTTGTATCATACTATTCTGCTGATGTTCACTGCCAGATGAATTCTTATCAAGATTGGTAGTTGTAATTTAACTGTATTGATAGACACTACCTTCTCAATAGTATATAGACCCACATATTGATCCACTAATTTCTTCACTGGTCTTTCTTTGAACACCAGGTCCTTTATACTCAACATTACTCTATTCCTCTTTTTCCACTTCTCACTTTTCTTTCTTTTCTTATCCACTTACCTTTTCATATTCTTCTGCATCCTTTTTAATACTGTTCCTGCTTCTTCTTGTACCTTTTTCATTTGCTTCACAAACTCTGTTGCCTTCTCTACTTTTCCTTTCTTCCTAACATCTGCTTCTATCCACAGCTCTCTTTCATAGTTTGCCATAAATAGGAATACTTTTGTTGCCAAATGTATTTTGTTGTTGATTGCAAACTCTGCCATTGCTAGCTATTCTGGCCAGTCTTTTTGTCTATGATCTACAAAGAACTGGAGATATTGTTCCAACTCTTGGTTTATTCATTTGGTCTGCCCATCTGTCTGTGGGTGGAAGGCAATTGATGATTTTGTCTCAATTCCCAATATTTTATTCAGTTCCTTCATCAACTCTACTGCAAACTGTGGTCCTCCATCTGATACAATGCTTTCTAGCAATCCATGCAACTTCCAGATATTATCCCTAAATAGTCTTGCCAGCTCTTCCACTGATGTTCCCTCAGTCGTTGCCACAAAGTGTGTCATCTTGGACAATCTATCGCAGACTACTAGAATAGCATCCTTCCCAGCTACTAATGGTAACTTTGTAATATAGTCCACCATCAGATGCATTCACAGTTTTTCTGGTACTTCACTCAATTTCAACTTCCCTGCTAGTGTCTCCATTTTATTTTTCATTCTCTGACATATGTCACATCTCTCCACATATCTCATCACATCTCTTGTCACTCCTAGCCACCAATAATTCCTCATTACCAACTCCATTGTCTTCCACTTTCCTCCATATCTAGCCATTGGTATATCATGGTGCAATCAAATTATTTCTACTCTCAATTTCTCATCCTTTGGTACATACACTTTTCTTTCTTTTAGTACTAGATCTCCCTCTAGCTGCTACTCTTTGTCTTTTAATGCTCTAATTCCTACTTTCTTCATTTCCTCTACTACTTTACCTCTTGCCTTTTTTATTTTTTCTATTATGTTTACCTCTGGCCTTTCTATTACTACTTTGTGCAAACTACACAACCAACAATCTTTAATAAATACCTGGTCCTCATTGTCCTTATCTACTCCTACTTTCCAGTCTGGTCTTCTACTTAAACTATCTGCCTTTCCCATTTTTGTACCTGGTACATGCTTTAGTATAAAGTTAAATCTAGACAAGTATAATGCCCATCTGGCCTGTTGCCGATTCAACTTCTGTACCTTCATAAAATATTCCAAATTCTTGTAATTTGTCTAGACTTTGAATTTGAACTTTGTGCTCTCTAGCAAATACCTCCAGTTTTCCAACCCTCTTATCACTGCTAATATCTTCTTATCATAGATCTTATAATTCCTCTCTGTCTTATTCAATGATTTTGAGAGAAACACTACTGACCTCCATCTTCCATCCTCACACTCTATGGATAATACTCCTCCTATCACATATTCTGATGCATTCACTTCCATCCTCTTTTTTTTTTATCTAAATCTAGTACTGCTAACACTAGTTCCTTTGTAAATTTTTCTTTTAGCTCCCCAAATGCCTCTTCATCCATTCCCACTCTTGATCTTTCCTCATCATATTGTGCAATGGTCTTACTATGGATGCAAATCCCTGAATAAATCAATGGTAATAGTTTGCCAACCCTAAGAACTTTTGTACATCCTTGACATACTTTGGTGTTAGCTAATCTAATACACCTTTCACCTTTTCCTTTTCCATCTTTATTCCATCTAGTCCAATTACCACTCCTAAAAATCCTACTTCTCTCATCTTCTACTTGTACTTTTCCAGTTTTATATACAAGTTGTTTTCCTCCAATATTTTTATTATTTCTGCTACCAACTTGTCATGTCCTCCCTCCTCTTCTATCCCAACTATTACATTATCAATAAATACTGCTACTTTTCCTATATTTATCAGGTCCTTCAGTAACTCATTCATCATTGTCTAGAAAGTTGCTGGTGAATTTGTCAATCCAAAGAACATGACAGTGGGTTCAAATGACCCCTCAGAGGTTGTAAAGGCTGCCTTCCACTTGTCTTCTTTCTTAATTCTAATGTTGTTGTATCTCCATCTCAGGTTCATCTTTGTGAACACCTTTTTAGTGCCAATATTTTCAATTATATCCAAAATGAGTGATAGTGGGTAGTTATTCTTTACTGTCCATTCATTGAGATACTGATAGTCCTGCACCATTCTCTTCTTTCTGTCCTTCTTCTCTACAAAGAATACCAGCGCTGTTTGGGGCAATTTCAAGGGCCTGATATACCCTTTTTTTAACTGTTTCTTGATAAATTCTTGTACTTCCTCTCTCTCTTCTCTTAACAACAGGTATACTTTCCCCTTCCTTGGCATAAATCCTTCCTTCATGTCAATGGTATGATCCCAGACCTTTCTTGTAGGCACCCACTCTGATTGTTTCTTGCCAAAGACTTTGATCCACTTGTGAAACTTCTCTGGAACCAGCTTCTTAGCCTCTGCCTCCAACTTTGCTGCTTCTTCCTTCTTCTCCCATATCTCCCATTTTTCCACTATCCTTTTTATGTTTATCATTTTTCCCTTCTTTTGTTTTTTCTGTTTTTCTTCCTTCTCCTTTTCCTTTTCTTCTTGCTCCCTTCCTACTTCCTCTTTTGCCTCCTTTTCTTTCTATTTTTGCCACCCTGATTTCCCCTGTTTTGGTCTCTACTGCTTTTCACATTCTTGTGGACACCTCATCATCTTGACTTTCTTCTGTTTTCCAATTGATTTCCAGATTGTAGCATGTTAGCCATGACATTCCCAAAATCACACTCCACTTTTGTCCTTCTATCATGTCAATTTCTGTCTGTTTTCTGTATTCCTGATAGTATATGTTTACTTCCGCTGTATGTTCAATTGGTTCTTCTTGGTTGAATGAGCCATCCATATTTCTTACATATATGAGTCTGTCAATCTTCTTTAGCTTAAACCCTTGTTTTCTTGTGAACTCCAAACTCATCACTAGTCTTGTTGTACCACTGTCCAACAATGCTTCCACCATTACTTCCTTCTAGGTGTCTACCCTTTCTAATCCTATCTTTACTGTTGTCTCCCTTAATAATTCATCTTCTTTGGCTTTTCTTACTTTGACTTCTTTCTTCTTAGTTCCTTCTGAGTTTGATGTACTAACTTCCATTTTAGTTAGTATATGAAACTTATTGTTAGAATCTAGTCAAGGAACTCTAGATTCTCCTCCTCTTTTAAATTGTCCAATTGTTCAAAATTTCCCTCTCTTTCCCACCTCTGTTTGTATATCTACTGAGGTGGCATTTCCTGCCTCCTCTGCCACACTTATAGTCGTAGCATTACTTGTTGCTGTTTCTGCTGCCTAGGGGCTAATCCCCCCTGTTCTCATTGTTCTTTTAGTCTTTTCTCTTCTCTTCTGCTTTCTCTTCAATGCCTGTCTAAGTTAGTAACATGCTTGTACCACTGTTCTATGCTTGTGGGAGGCCTTTCTGCCTCTATTAGCTTCCTTCTGATCATCCCATTTATTCCCCTCTTGAATTTCTCTACTAATGGCCTTCCTTTATATCTGCTTCCTCTCACTGCTCTCCTGAACTCTTGAACAAACTTCTCTATTATCCTTCCTCCCTGCTCTAATCTTTTTAATTCTGCTACCTTTACTAACTCCTCCTTCTCTCCTCTGAACTCCTTTTTGATAGCTGCCAAAAACTCCCTCACAGATTCATATTCCAATTCTCCTTCTTCCAACTCCTCTAAGACATTCTTCTTCCAAATGTCTGCTAATCCTCCTTGTACATATGATAATACCTACTAGATCTGCTCTTCTACTACTACCTCCCTCATCTTCATCTTTATGTATAGTTTGTATGCTGTTACAAATCCTGAGACCTTTGACAAGGTCCCATCAAACATTGGTAGTCTTGCCATCTCCATGTCTGCTGCTGCTCTGTCTATGCTTCCTTCTACTTGTACTGTTAGTGCCATGATCTATTCTTGAAGCTGTCTTATAATGGCAGAATAGTTGGGTTGACTCATTTTATAAGGGGGAGTGTGATTGATGATGGTAATGATAATGGTAATGATAATGATGGTGGTAGTGTTGGTAGTAATAATGTATATAGGGGAAGAGCAGAACCTGTGCTAGTTTCACTCTCTGATTTGTATTCTGAAGAAAAAATCTCAGTATGTGATAACAGGTCTTCTTCTTGTTCTGCCTACACGTCCTACTGACTACTTCTACTACTGCCCTAAAGAATTCTATATGATTTTGTCCTAAGAAGGATGTTTTACTCTAAGCAGTGTTTTAAGAACAACTGCCATTCCTCTGCATAGACAAGTCACAAGGGGACTTGTAGTATAAGGTTGATATTTGAAAAAGGTATAAAATACATCCACACAAGGTAATATATCTAAGATGCACCAGTGGGCTTTGATACAATCAAATGGCTAGGCTTCTCCTATCTAACTAGTATACCTAGGGTCTAGCAATTCTACTTGACTAAAGAGTAGTATTACTCTTTGGTCAAGGATGGTAAGAGAGTAAGTGTAGATAGGGTCTAGTATTGGACAGTTTCAAAGAAGTGGGATCAAGTTCTAATGTTATAAACTTAAGACCTTAAAGTTAGTCAAAAGAGTAAACCTGTCATATACAAGTCTACCTGTCCAGAAATTACATCCCTGCAGTGATATCATCTCCAAATTATACAAGCCTACCTTCTATGGTAGCCATCTTTCTCACAACACATCTTATAGCAGTGCTGCAACCATCTGAGTATTCTGTCTTCCACAGCAGAGATACTCCTATTCAATATGGTCTTCCATGACGGAGTTATCTCTGTTAGTGTCTCAACACTGAAACCCTGAGCATCTCCTATACTATCCATTTGTATATAAGACTAGTAGTTACACTGTAATTTGCTAGTCTGATAATTGATGAAGATAACTCTTATTAAACTCAATCTCTGGTGTTCAACAGTGACACACCAATCAGCACTTATGTTATAAGACGAGAGTATGAACAGACTTTAGGTAGAGTTAGGGTTAGGACAGAAATAGGACAGTAGTATTATTATTAGTCTACAAAGGGAAAAGAGCATGTGACCTGGAAGTCATGTGAGATGATATTATAGGCCTAGAGTGGTCTAGAAGGGTTTACGAGGCTAGAAGAGTCTAGACAATGATGTCAGGGAGTATGTACACCATATTGCTACCACATGTAGGACACATGGACATTAGGGCAGGATGTACAGTCTTGCACAGCCACTGCAGAGTAGACATGAGGTAGACATATTGTTGTAGTATGAACCACCTGTAACTTATATAAATGGGGTAGCAATGTAGTGAGGGCTCCTTGTTGAGTTCTCTTGTAATTCCCACTACTAGATAGCCTTCTGTAAGCTTTGCTGAAGTAAGCATACTACAAGTGCTGTTCCAGTGAGTGGTTGCTACAATGACTTACTTCCATCTCAGACTTTTCTCTATCATCTAAAGTTGTAACCATACAGCAGACAGATAGCACAGCATATAAGCTGAAGCCAAGATTGTTCCACAAGTCCACACATCTCTAAGTCTATTCTGCAGACTTCCACCCCAGTGTGAACCATACCTGACAAAACCTTATATTGGGTTAATACAAGAGAACTCAATAGAGAACTTTGTACAGGCTAGTCTATCTTATATACTAAAATCTTGTGGTTTGTGCTAACTACTTCTAGCCTACCCTAAACTGCCATGTATTTGCCTTAAGGTCAACAGATATTGCATCTATTATATGATGTCATCCTTCTAAAACCTTCTACATCCTTTTATGTATCTTATGACTAGTGACTATGTCATCTGATGTGACTGATGTGTAACTACATGATCTAGTTGCCCTAATTCTAGTTCTAAGAATAGAAAGAAAGGTAGTTTGAAAAGAAATGAAAATAAAAAGAAAATAAAATTAATTTATGAGTTTACTACTTTCAGTTTTGACACTTGATTTCTTGGACTTTATAGTTCAGATATTCAGGAATAATGTTGATTAGATAGTTGTTAGTAGAAATATATGTTATATTCACTGATTTACTAATGGGCACTACCATACAAAATGATGGTATAAGTAAAAGAAGCAATGTTCAATTATTTATTTTTATTTCATTTCTTATTTTTATTTTATTTTCTATTTATTTTCTTATTTTGGGACTTAGGGTTAGGTGTTAGCATAATGTCACATGTCACATGTCACAGAAGAACATAAAATATTCTGGAACAATGTGTCAGGTATGGTTCATACTAGAGTGGAAGTCTGCAGAATGAACTCAAAGATATGTGGACTTGTGGAATAACCTTGGCTTCAGCTTATGTGCTGTGCTGTCTGTCTGCTGCATGGTCACAACTTCAGATGATAGGGAAAAGTCTGAGATGGGAGTAAGTGCTGATTGGTGTGTTGCTGTTGAATACCAGAGATTGAGTTCAATAAGAGTTATCTTTATCAATTATCAGACTAGCAAATTACAGTGTAACTACTAGTCTTATATACAAATGGAAAGTATAGGAGATGCTTGGGGTTTTCAGTGGTAACACTCTTATTATCCCGAGCAGAGGTTTTAGTGTTGAGACACTAACAGGAGTAACTCCATCATAGAAGACTAAGTTGAATAGGAGTATCTCTGCTGTGGAAGACAGAATACCCAGATGATTGCAGCACTGCTATAAGATATGTTGCAAGAAAGGTGGCCACCATGGAAAGCAGGCTTGTATAATTTGGAAATGATATCACTATGGGGATGTAATTTCTGAACAGGTGGACTTGCATATGACACAATGATATTATACCATATGTTAATAGTATGTAGTATATATGTGTTATAACTTGGAAAAGTGTGGACAGACATTTATGGTTAGGGTTAGGACCTATAGTTAATTATTAGTCTATAGCTAGAAAGAGATACAAGCATGTGATCTGGAAGTCATGTGATATAGGTGGGAGTAGTTTAGAGTGGTCTGGAAGGACTTAGAGTCTAGAAGGATCAAGAGGAGTCTAGAGTAGGAGTTAGGGTTAGAGATGATATCAAGGGACAATGGTTCCTCATGGTATATACATGGTGCACACATGTACAGTGGAGATTAAAGAGTATGATGTCAGGGCACATGTATACGGCATGGTAGCCTTATGGTGGATGAGTAATAGAACATGAGGATGACGCATGGACTTTAGGGTAGGAGTAGCGTAGTCATAGCATAGACCAAGACAATAAGTATATAAGTAGGGATAGATCCTGTAAAGAGTTCTCCATTGAGTTCTCTTGTGTAAATCCTATACAAGGTTCTTCTCCCAAACTAACACTAAGGTTTCTAAGTTGTAACAATATGCTCTTTAGGGTAAGCTAGGTTTAGTATAGTATAAACCATTAGCCAAGTGTATATAAGGTAGACACTCTATAACTGGAACTTCATTAAGTTCTCTTATATTAACCAATATATTTCTTCTTTACCTTAACACTTTGAGGTTTAAGTCATAGTAACCAGTGTGACAAGTAGAGGCATAGCACATAAGCTAAAGCCAAATGTTGTTCCAACCTCACCTTCCATGTTCTCAGATAATGCATAACTAGCTTGTATTGGACTTTCAAGATATCTCATCAGATCTCAGATAACAAGATGTGAACTACATCTAACAGAGTTCTCATATCTTGG
>JAJOHK020000181.1:0-36645 GCA_022457215.2 Leucocoprinus gongylophorus
TGCAGCACCAATAATAGTAATATTAGGTTGCTCAAAGGCAGATATGAAGGTTTCAGATGTAGGTATGAAAACTGCAGAATCTGGTGATTGTAGAAGGATGTCAGGAAATGATGGAAATTCCAATAGTATATTGGCCATGACATAAGAGAGAGCAAGATTTTCCTACAAAAATAGATAGAAGTTTATCAACTTATTTACCCAGTTAATCAGTAGATTGTGTTGGGCAAGCTAGTTGTATCCAAGAACCAAAGAGTAGGAAGAATCAAGCAGAATGATATAGAAGTTCAGATTTATACAATTACTGGTAGAGAAAATTATAGATATATTAGCAATTTTGGAAATGGTACTGTTTGATGAACCATCAAATAAGTGGAGAGCAACCAGAGGAGTTACAGATATCTTCAGATAGTGAGTATCTACAAATTTCAAGTCTACAAAGTAATGAGTAGACCTGGAGTTGATGAGAGCTTGGAATGAGATTCTATTAAGGTGATTCTGACCAAGAATCAAGGAAGAAGTAAGAGAGACACAGAGGGAGTAAGGATTAGAAAAAGTGGATATATTAAGTCAGATGGGACTTGTTGCTATACAGGAGAGCTCAACATAACTCTTAGTTTGTGTGAAGTCCTGGAGGTTACTTTCTATTTTTCCAAGAGTTTCTCAGAAACAGCTACAGGAAGATCAGCAGTGAAGATCAGCAGTTACTGTAGCACTATAGCCTTTGGGAATGACTGTGGTCTGCTTCTTAGAACAAAAGTCTAACTTGTGATCTTTTGCACTGCAATAAAGGTACAAATTATTTATGAGATACTTTTTGTGCTTATCACTAGTGTCATATGCAAGTCCACCTATCTGGAAAACTACATCCCTACGGTGATGCCACCTCTGAACCATACAAGCCTGCCTTCCATAGTGGCCACCTTTCTCGCAACATATCTTATGGCGGTGCTGCAAACCTCTGGATATTCTGTCTTCCATGGCGGAGATACTCCTATTCAACTCAGTCTTCCATGACAGAGTTGCTCCTGTCAGTGTCTCCACACTGAAACCTCTGCTTGGGGCAATAGGGGTTTTACCACTGAAATCCCAAGTATCTCCTATAATATCTGTTTGTATATAAGACTAGTAGTTACACTGTAATTCACTAGTCTGATAATCGACGAAGATAATCTCTTATTGAACTCGATCTCTGGTGTTCAACAGCAACACACCATTCAGCACTCACTTCTACTTGGACTTCCTTTTCTTCATCTGAAGTTGCAACCATGTGGCAGACAGACGGCACAGCACATAAGCTGAAGCCAAGGTCGTTCCACAAGTCCACTCATCTCCGAGTCCATCCTGTGGACTTCCACCCCAGTGTGAACCGCGCCTGACACATTTACATCAAATGTGGGAAAGGAGAAATTGTTCCAGAGATAGTTAGTTTTTCTATTGATGAGGTAATTAGCAAAGAAGTTAATGACATGAATATCAAGACCTGCTTTCTGAAGAATACAAGTGAGTAGGCAGTGATTTAAGGATGGGAAGAACTAAGCAATATCGAAGGCTAAGGTGCTAGTTGAGATGTTCTTGATCCAACCCAACTATATGATATGTGTGAGAGCCATGCCTACATCTATAGTGGACTTGAATTTCAAACCTTCTAATTGGCTCAGATGAATGAAATCCTTAGCTACAACTTGGAATTGGAGCCTCTCGCTGATAACTTTTTTGATTAGCTTGTCCAACATGTTGAGAAGTACAAGTACAATTAGTTTTGAAAGACTTGAGCAAATTATATGATTGTTTGTTGGGTTTAGGAATGACTACTGTTGACGACCTCTTAAAGTAAGCAAGCCAGTGACCTAAGTTAATGCAAGTGTTTGTGATATTAACGATATTCATAAGACATTCATCATGTTTAAGGATAGACTTGAGATAGTTCCATGATAGTTTATTCAGTCCTGGAGTGGATGAGTTATTGCAGTTTCCAATTGCACACTTGGATTCTTCTTTGGAGAACAGTGCCCAAAAGGATGGTGATTTATCACCAATCTCATCAAGGACTTCAATGTCAATTTGTCAATAAAGAGCAGTATTGAATGTAGAGTGGAGAGTGTTCCAAAGACTACCAAGAGTAAGATACAGCTGATTATTGTACTTGATAGCCTCAATAGCAGGTAGTTTGCGTTTATTGACCCAGCTCATAAGTTCCCAAGGGTCTCAACTCTTGTTGGCAATTTCTTAAATCTTAGTGTCAAAGAAGGCTCTTTTGATGATTTTTACTGTTCTCTTGAAAGATTTCTAGTCCTCAAGATTTCTTGATATTCTATATTTGTTCAAGGATTGGCTGCATTCCTCATTCCACTATTTCTTGGAGTGTTTAGTGATATTGGTTTGCTTAGCATTCTTTCTCCATGGTTGTTCAATTTTTGATGTAAATAGATTAACTATGTCTTCAAGCTTGTCACAATCCATCAAGTTGGAGATATCAAGATTTTTGATGATTGCTGTGGCCTCTTTAACAAAGGCAACTTTCTCTTTGCTATTTTTTGGTATTGAAAGTCTGGATGAAAGAATATTCTCTTCAGCAATTGGGATAAATACTATAAGAGAGGCATGATTAGATGAAAGTTGCTAGTTGGGGTGAATTGAATGGTTGTTGAGTTCAGTTGACCTACTTCAAAGGAACATAAGGTCAATTATTGAATTTGCTTCACCCTCAGTATCAGAATATCTAGTGGAGAAAGAGTTAGTTGAAAGTGATAGTTCCAAATTGAAAGAATCTGCTATAATAATGAGATCATCACTAATAAACGAATGATGAGGAAAAGAAAGGTCCCACAAACTATCCCTAATATTAAAATCACCAGTCATAATGAGAAGATTGTTAATGTTCACCTCAGTATCCTTGAGATACTTTAAGGCTGAATAAGAAGAGTCAGAGTAAACATTCATAATGAACAAACAAACATGGTTATTAAAAAAGAAAATAAAGAGAATGTCTCTGTGGTTAATAATATCATTTCAAAGAGAGAAACAAAAAGATGAAAGACAGATGTTAATATAAGCCAAAACTCTTGGGGAGTCTGACTAGTTTGAAGAGGTCCTGGCAAAAGAGAGCCAGTTTGGATGATGAGGCATCCCAACTAAGACTTCTCCTTCACAACTTGTGGTATACAGAATCGAATGGATAACAGACCATGGAGGTTCTTGGATAAAAATGATATCGAATCATGATTGAGTCTCAAGAATGATATTGAAGATTAGTGAATTCTTTCGGACATTCTGAGAGAAAATCCTTAGGTTGTCATAAATCATTGTTGAAGTTCTCCATTCACAGCTAAACAAGTTAATTTAGTCCTATTTTTATGAACCTCAATGGATCTCTTTTGGTGCTACTCTCTGTTGAATCTGTGCCTCCAAAACAGATATAGGTTGGAGTCCACTTGATGTTTGCCCTGACAGTTGGAGCATTTGAATGAGTGTGGACATGGCTTGCCTTTTTTAGTTTCTAGGCAAGGAGGATTTATCTTCGTATTGGCCTTGTAGCACCAGCCGAATTTATAATAGTTTTCTGATTTGTAAGGGCTGTTGTACCTGACATATTTGGAATCTTGAATTCTGCATGAGAAAGTAAAGTGTTTCTATTTCCAGCAATTTTTACATTGTAGAACTCTGGGGTTCATATTAGCTCCTCTAATTGTTACAATATACCTTCCAACGTTGAAGCAATGGTTGATGAGGCCCTTAGCTCTGCTACCACTTTGGATGTCCCAGATATTGATCCAGATGATTAACATGTTGGATTTAGGTAACACTTTGATAACTTGCAGTTTGAAAACAAGAGTAATGTTGTCAAAGATTTAGTTTTGCTTTATGATAGCTTCAACATTGCTAGAGGTAAGATGGTCTTGAGAATTACCATGTGGGAAATATGGGATGTCTATTATTTTGAGATAGGATTTTGACTGTGGAAGGTGAGGAACTTCAACTTGGAGGGCATCAATATCATCCAAATTCTTGATGTATTATTCTATAATTTGTAGATCCGACTGCAAAGAGATCTTGTTAGTAACAACCATGATACCTAAAGAGTCTGAATGAATAAAGTTCACTAGAACCTCAGATTTCACATTTTTAAGAGCTCTGTTGATATTAGCAACATGAACAAAGGAGTTTTTCATAAACTTGGAGTTGTTGTCATTACTCATAGGAATAATAATAATGTGTTTCCTTGATGGTCCTTTTGTAGTCATCTAAATTCGAGGCCTCGTCTTTGGAGTGCCTTTGATGATATTGTTGATTTGATCTATCTTTTTTGCACCAATAGAAGGGAACACTTTGATCTTGATGACTTCAGACATGCTGATATTCTGTTTCAAAGCTTGGGTGTAAGACTTTGAAGGTTGAGTATTAGTGTTTACTAATTTGTTGCTCTTGAGGAATTTTGAGATCAGGTTGACCTCCTTCTGGGATTTGGTAAAAATGGGAGGTGGGATTTTTTCTATACTTACTAGGGATAGTTTGCTGAAGGCTTTGTTGTTTTTGGCTATCATAAGCTGTGTTTTTGGAGTGAACTTGGCTGTGATTTTCCTTCTGAGTGAGATTGAGTTATTGTCCATATGTAGCACATTCCAGTTAGCTTCATAAACAGTTGAAATAAAATTCCAAACTGCTTTGCTAATGCCAATAAAATCTTCCAGATTATTTACCTTTGAAGAGTCAACCTGTTTGTTTGTGATGTACTCAGCTATGAAGTTTAGCAAATCCTTAATATTTTTAGCATCTGATGCAATATGTTTGATTGATCTGTGGAGAGAAATGGGGTGAAAGCTTCCACTCCATAGTTCAGGTTCTATAGGAGTGTTAGGATCATATGAAAGTTGGATATTGATAGCTGTGCCATCGCTATAAAGAGAACCCAAGATAGAGTATACAGATTGAACATAAGGTAGACTCATGGTTGGGCATTTGATAGTGACATATTTGTTCAATATATTGTTGGAGGGGTCAGCCACCATACTGATATGAATTGTTTGCTCTTGGGCAGTCTTGCAGAATAATTCAAAGCCTTTACTGTTGTTGTTTATTTTGATATCATCGTTATTGCACTCTATTCTTATATGGTAGTTGACCAAAGACTTGGTTGAGGACATTGAAGATGCCCTAGAAGAATATGGTTGAGGAGAGATGGTTCTACCTTGTATCTCATTATAATTGTCAGGAATTTTTCCTGATAGAATGTCCATCCCTGTATACATTGGAGGTAGTACAGTTGGTAAATTAAATAGTTGTTGAGAGTGCATAATTGTTGAAGAAGAAAGAATGAATTTATTCTCTAAGTCTTTTATGGACGCTACCATGCAAGATAGTGGTACAAGAGAAAGAAAGATTGACTTATCTTAGTCTCTGGTATATATTTTAAAGTAAAATCAAATCTTGATAAATATAATATCTATCTTACTCGTCTATGATTCAACTTCTATACTTTTATAAAGTATTCTAAATTCTTGTAATCTATTTAGACCTTGAATTTGAATTTTGTATCTTTTAATAAATATCTCTAGTTCTCCAATTCCTTAATAACTGCTAACATTTTCTTGTTATAGATTTTATAATTCTTTTCTATCTTATTAAGAGATTTAACAAATAAGCTACTAGCTTTTATTGTCTATTTTTATACTCCATTGATAAGACTTCTCTTATTATATAATTCTATACATTAACATTTTCTCTTGTTTCTTTATTCAATCCTACTTTGATTCTTTTCTTATTAAGTTATGTAATAGTTTGGCTATAGATACAAAATCTTTGATAAACTACTAATAATAATTAGTTAGTTTTAAAAATTTCTATATATTCTTAATATCTTGAAAATTTGGCTAATCCAATATATCAGAATAACAAAAAATAAACTTTCTTTTTTTTTTCTTTTTTTTTTTTTCTATTTTTATTTTCTTTTTATCTCTTGAAATTTAAGATTAGGATTAATATGACATCACAAATCACTATCACTAACTATCATATCATGATACTATCATGGTTACAACATCACACAATCATATAATATAATAGAAAAAGATAAAAACTTCTGGGATAATGATGTCATAATAATGTATTTACTATATGTTGGTCTTAAGACTAATACATAGTTATTTAAAGTAGGCTAAAGTAGTAAAGCATAGACCATTAATGTTTAGTATATAAGATAGATAATTTTATACAGAGTTCTCTATTAAGTTCTCTTGTATAATTTCTATACAATATTGACCAACCCTAGAATCTTTAAGTTATAACACAATACTTTTTTTATATTTTTTTTTCCTTTATCTTGATTATGTCTAGTTCTATTATTACTTTTAGAAACCTTATCTCTCTTACCTTCTATTTTTACTTCTTTAGTTTCATATACAAGTTATTTTCTACTAATCTTTTTATTATTTCTTTTACTATCTTATTATGCTTCTCTTTTCTCTTTATTTCTATAATTACATTATCAATAAAACTTGCCACTTTCCTAGTATTAATCAAGTTTCATAGAATTTTGTTTATTATCATTTAAAATATTGCTAAAGAGTTAGTAAGTCCAAAAAATATTACTATGAGTTTAAAGAAGTCTTTTAGAGTTATAAACATCACTTTTTGTTAGAGTTGTGAATAATAGACTTGATTTTATTTTATTTTTTCATTTATTTTATTTTAGTTTTTATTTTTACTTTCTTTATTTTGGACTTAGATAAAAAAATATAATGTAATATTATATATAATAGTTATACACTTATTACATAGAAAAGATTATAGAAAATTCTAAAATAAATAATATATAATAACAGTATATTAGCTTTATGAAAAGTATATA
Organism: Leucocoprinus gongylophorus; assembly: GCA_022457215.2. NCBI lineage: Eukaryota > Fungi > Basidiomycota > Agaricomycetes > Agaricales > Agaricaceae > Leucocoprinus > Leucocoprinus gongylophorus. The sequence goes on from JAJOHK020000181.1 coordinate 6,845, forward strand.
GACTTTAGAGTAAATTAGTTATAATATATATATAGACCATAATTTATAGTATATAAGATAGATTAGTTTGTACTTAGAACTCTATTAAGTTTTTTTATGTTATTTAATACAAGAGTTATTTTTTATTATTATAGATCTAACTTAGTAAATACTTTCTTTGTTCTAATATTTTCTACAATATTCAAAATTAAAAGTAGAAAATAATTATTTCTATAGTTTATTTATTCAGATATCTATAATCTTGTATTATATATTATTAAGATAACTGAATGGAAGAGCTAAATACTTTTTTTTTAATCAACAATTTATTACACAGCATACGGTAGCAGACTGTGGTAGCTACTTCGTAACTATGTACATGAGAAGCAGACTAATATGGAATTAAAAAGATAGAGAAAGTGAGAGAGAAAGGAAAAAAAAATAAGAAAGGAGAAAATAGAAAAAAGAACTAATTGACAAAAGAAAAAAGAAACTAGAAGGTCAAGTTCAACTTGCTGAGCTACAAAACTAGTCTGTAAAAGTGAAAGCTTTAGGATTAATAACTAAGAACATGATAAAATGGTTCAGAGAATCTCTTCTTGGGTTCCAGTACCTATTAAATCTTCTATATTCATGAAGAATATGCCTTCTCGATTCGATAGGATAATTATCACATGGATATTTGAAGTCCTTGTTGGGAAAAAATCTTAGTCAGTATTCTCTAATAGGGGCATGATTGGTAATGGCTCTAGTTGCGCGAGTGCATAACGAGTTGGAGTGACCAAAGACTTGCAGCTAAGGTCCACCTTTGGTATAAGCCAGTTCAACAGTGTTAAAATCATCATCAAGTAGGTCAAGGAATTGTTTTCCTTTTCTGTCTGATGCTTGGAAAGTCATTCTCCATTGCTTGATGATATCGTCGCAATCTAATTTCCTACAATAGTCCCAAGATGTTTTGCAAGGGAAGGAGAGGGTCGGATTGAATGATTTAGAGTCTTTGTCAATATCTTTGTGGAGCCTCCATTTGAGGCGACTGGGACACTCTCAGAATTCAATGGAATTATCTTGGCTTTTGTTGAAGAACTGTCGTAATTCACTAAGAATGGCCATGGAATGCAATTGATATAGATGTGAGGAGCTGTTAAAAATGTTCTTTACAGTATGGATGGAGTTGGTAATTGTTACAATCGATGCCTCCTGGAATCAACATGGACATGGGTAAAGGGTATGATGACAATGATCGGCTGTGCCGAAGTAGTCTCAGTCAGTGCCTCATGTGGTAGGCACTGCAACCTAACCTAGTCCTTATTTTTTCCTCATTGTAATCTCATGTATTGTACCTCATGGACTCTTCATGATTCCTTCACTCAGTTGTATATATAGCATAGATACAGTCCTGTATCCCTATGCTTTACCAATTCTATTCATCCCTTATACTTCCTCAAAGCCTTTGCCTTAGTTGCAACCTGAGCTCAAGCTTAAGGTTGTTACAGTAATAATGAAGATTTTGGAAACATCTTCCTTATTACAAGCTTGGTTAATACTACATCTAATAGCAAATAGTTCTGCTTCCAAGCTTGTTATGAATGCTGCATAGTGGACAGTTTTTATAAGGGGGTGGTTGGCTTGATGAATGTGTGAAATGGATGTAGCAATATTATTCTTGATACTAGCATCTGTTACGATAAGGACAGTGTTTGGGGAAGAAGAGACTTGAAGAGCCATATCATCAAGTTTTTGTGCATGGATTTTGTCTTTGTTTTTTTCTTTTTTATTAGTTAAGTTAAAAGAAAAACAATCAGAAAAAATATCTGATAAACAAAAACCAGGAGTAAATTCCTGGTGAAGAGGGGAAAAAGATGGGAAGATGCCATAGAAATTATTGCACGAATTGATGAGGTGACCTTTAGCGATGTTCTTTTGTCGATTCATAAGTGAACTGACTGCGTAAGGGTTAGGTTCTTTGCTCTGATAAGGCAAATCATCTATTAAGTCTCTAATGATATGATTAGCTGGAAGTTTGAAAGAATGAATAAGGGATCTTTCAGCAAGTTTTTGCAGGTGAAATTTAATGGGGATAATTCCCATGATAACTTCGATTCCTTCTGAGGGTGATGTTTTGAATGCCCCTAAAATCCAAATAGCGGCTCTTCTTTGCATTTTGTTCAAAATTTTCATATGGTATGACAAAGAAGTCTTGTTGTAAAACCAAAGTTAAAAACCATATAATGCTATAGGAAAGACATAGCATCGATACAGTAGGCGTTTTTGAATGGAGGAGATCCCTCGAGATAAATTTCCTAGTAGTTTCATACATTTTACTGTGGATATCGCTTTGTTTGAATAGTAATCGATATGCTGGTGAAATGTCAGCTTTCGATCAAAGAAGAAGCCCAGGTATTTCCAAGTATACTTAGAGTATAAAGATAGACCACCAAGCAAAGAGAGATCAAGAGGTGGGGGATTGAAGATTCTATGCGATCTGTTAAAATGAAAAACTTCAGTTTTCCCATGTTCAATTACCAAACTGAAATCGATGAGAAGTTTTGAAAGAACATTATAGCTACAAAAGAGATGAGCATTCGAAATGTCTATAGACTTATTCTATGCAATAATAAGACTATCGTCCATGAAAGAAAGAATGGAAATGGGAATTTTTAGGTTTTTAAGATATTTTTCAAGAATATATAAAAATGGAGTTAAATATAAGGCTGAAAGGATAGGGGAGAGGGCAGATCCTTGGCCTACTCCAATGTTGACTTCGAAATCTGGAGATATTAAGTCATTCCAAATGTAGTTCATTTTCCTCTTGACTAAGTAATTCGCAAAGAAAGATGAGACTTTAGGTTTTAGACCCACCTTCTCAAGAATGAGAGTGAGAAGATGATAGTTGAGGGAAGGGAAGAATTGAGATATGTTGAAGGTGAGAGTACTAGTGGTTTTGCCTTTGGCCCAACCAGAATGTACAATATGGGTAAGAGCTACCCCGGCATCTATGGTAGATTTGAATTTCAAGCTACCTAATTGGCTCGGATGGATGAAATTGTTGTTAACAACTATGAATTGAAGTCTTTCAGCAATGACTTTTTCAATGAGTTTCCTTAAGGTGTTCAGGAGAATGATGGAATGAAACGATTTGGCTTGATCGTACAATGCTTTGTTGGGTTTAGAAATAATTATCGTGGATGAGTATTTGAAGTAATTCGGCTAGTGTCCTAGATTGAAGCATGTATTAGCAATGTTAATGATGTTGGCAAGACATTCATCTTGATTGACGATGAACTTCAGATACCTCCATGAAAGTTTGTTGGATCCTGGTGCAGATGAATTGTTGTACTTGCTAATCGCTTGCTTGAATTCTTCTCTGGAAAAGGGGAACCATTGCGAAGTGGATTTACAATTGATTTCATTGAGGATGTCAAGATCAACTTGGCGATGGAGAGCAGTGTTGAATGTGTTATAGAGGGTGTTCCATAAGCTTTCTGGAGATAGGCATGGGGAGCCATTATGCTTGATGGCTTCGGTAGCTAGGAGTTTATGCCTGTTAATCCAATTCATTAGTTCTCAAGGACCTTTTCTTTTATTGGTGACTTCTTGAATTTTTTCATCAAAAAAGGATCTTTTGATGTTCTTAACAACTTTCTTGAAGTTCTTTCAATTTTCAAGACTTCTTAATGCTCTATAGTTGTTGAGAGATCGACTACAATTGTTTGTCCACTACTGTTTGGAATGCTTGGACATTCTTGATTTCTTGGCATTTTTCTTCCAAGCTTAATCTATGATCATTCCAAGTTGATTGACAATGCTTTCCAATTTGTTGGAGTCATCGATGACAGATGTGTCCAAGCTTTTGAAACTCGAAATGACTTCTTCAACAAAGGCCATTTCCTGGTCACTCTTTGGGTAAATCATAAGTTTTGAAGACTGAATAACTTTTTTAATAATGGAAATTTCAATGGAGAGTGGGGCATAGTCCAAAGACAGGTAGTTTTCAGGATGGATTGAGTGACGATCAAGTTTATAAGATTCACAACACAGGAACATGAGATCAATCACTGAATTTGACTCTCCTGCTGTATCAGAATATCTAGTTGGGCAAGGGTTAGTTAGAGTAGACAAAGAGAGATTGAAAGAGTCAGCTATAATAATTAGATTGTCACTAACTAAAGAATGAAATGGAAACGCAGAGTTCTATAAACTATCTCTAATATTGAAGTCGCCTATCATGAGAAGAACATTTTCAATATTTACCTCAGTATCCTTGAGATACTTTAAGGCTGTATGAGAAGAGTCAGAGTAAATGTTCATAATGTAGTAACAAACATTATTGTTGAAGAAAGAAATGATGCTAATATCTCTGTGATTAGTAATGTCTTTGCAGAGCAAGAAACAAAGTGATGAAAGACAAATGTTTACATAGGAAATGACTCTAGGTGAGTCCGACTTATCTGATGGAAACCTAGCGAATGTGGTCCAATTGGGATAATGACATGTTCCCATAAGAGAATCCCCTTCACTGTTAGAAAAACTGGGAACTTTGCAAATTTCAGACTATGGAGGCTCTTAGATTAGTATGATATCAAACTAAGTTTGGGTCTCAAGGAGAGTATTGACGATTAGCGAGTTCTTGCAAATGTTTTGTGAAAGAATTTTGATGTTCTTTACAATTATTGTTGTACTGCATCATTTACTTTGGAACGAATTGACTTGGACCTATTTTCATGAATCTCAGTATACTTTTTCTGTTGCCACTCCCTGTTAAACCTATATCTCTAGAATGGACATAAATTAGAATCTGCTTAATGATCCCCATGGCAATTTAAGCACTTGAAGAAATAGGGACATAGTTCCCCTTTCTTTGTTTCCAGCCTTAGAGGATTGATTTTGGCATTGGCCTTGCAGCACCATCCAAAGTCGCAATAATTTTCGGATTTGTGGGGACCATTGCATTTGACGCACTTGGACCCCCAAATTCTACAAGAGAACATCACATGATCCCATTTCCAACAATTTTTACATTGTGGAACACCAGGGTTCATGTTAGCTTCCTGGATGGTCACAATATACCATCCAATATTGAAACATCTGTTGATTAGCATTTTGGCATTACTGCTACTCTGAACGTCCTAGATATGTCCAACTTTGGCGATACCTTGATTACTCTTGGCCATATGATTTTGCTTGAGAATCAATTCAATATCACTTAAAGTAAGACATTCTTGGGAATTTGTATGTGGGTAGAATGGAATGCCAATAATTTTCAGGTACGATTTTGATTTCGGGAGTCATGATTCTTCAATCTGAAGAGTATTGACTTCGTTGGAGTTTTTGACATACTGATCGATGATAAGTAAGTTAGACTGTTGACATACTTTACTTGTGATAATGGTTATGCCTAGTGGGTTAGCTCAAATGTAATTGATAAGGACCTCTGATTTCATATTGCAAAGTTACCTGTTGATATTAGCCACATGAAGGGACGAGTTTTTCATGAAGGCATTGATATTGTCTTTGCTTATAGAGATAATTACCTGTTTCCTCAAGGGACCTTTGGTTGTCATTTGAATCTTCGGCTTCAGCTTCAGATTTCCTTTAACAATGTTGTTGACTTGGTTAATTTTCTTAGCATTGAGAGCTGGAAATGCTTCTTTGATCTTGAGAACATCAGACGTAGTGGCATGTAACTTAAAGGCCTGAGCATAAGACTTGGTAGGATTGGAGCCTTCTTTCTTCTTGTTTTCAATCAAAGGTTTCTTGTTCTGAAAGTACTTAGAGATGGCATTCACTTCCTTCATAGATTTAGCTGAGAGGGACGGTGGTGGAGGAACCTTATCAAAAGAGATGGGAACTGATTTGGGAAGGTCTTTGCTGTTTTTCTGGACATTAGTCAGGGCGATTCTAGGAGTAAATTTTAACGCTATTTTTTTTCTGAGGGATTTGGATTTGTTATCAGTGAGGAAAGAATCCCAACTAGCTTGATAGACTGCAGAAATAAAATTCCAAACAGAGTCATCTATGCCGTCAAAGTTCTTTAAATCGTTAGTATTTTTAGAATTAACCTTTTTGTTTGAAATGTATTTTGCTATGAAATTGAGCAAATCCTTAATGCATTTAGTGTCCAAGATGATGTGTTTAATGGAACCATGTAAAGAGATTGGATGAAAGTTACCACTCCACAATTCTGGTTCAGTAGGAGTATTGGAATCATAGAGTAATTGTATGTTGATGACATTGTTATCATCATCGCTAGAGACTGCAGTACAAGGTTTTAGTTCATTTGGAATAGCATGTCTAGCACGTTCAAGTTGAATGGAAGGGCCTTGTTGTTTTCATTCTGAAGCCTCATGTTGTTTAAAGTCTCAGCCACCTTTCTGAAATAAAGTAATTTCTCTTGCTCTATCTTATAAGACAAAGCAGAAGAGTCAGTAGGTAGGTCAGGATCAACATCCATACTGTTGTTTGCCATTCTCTCATAGTAGATTATAGAAGAGCAAGTGGAAGACATTAATGCGTTCCTAGAAAGATTGATTTTAATAGAGGGAGTTCTCCCTCTTACTTTGATGTTGTTACTAAGAGAGGTTTCTGAAGATTTCCTATGCTGTTAGTTGGAAACATGGTTGGTAAAGAAAATTGTTGTAAGTTAGACATGATTGTAAAGTTGAAAGTAGGGGGAAAATTGAATTTATTCACTATATTTCCAATAGGTGCTACCATGCAAGATGATGGTAAGAGAAAAAGAAGTGATTTGAAGAGCTAAGTACTTCAAATCTCCAGAAAATTCTAATTTTATTGTTTAAAAAATACTAAACTAATTTCTAGAAAATTTTAAGAGAATGAAATAAGAATTTTTGAAGATAATGACTACTTTATATATTAATAAGTTCATTCTAATATATTAGAATTCTAATTACATAAGTAAGAAATAATAATACTTAAGTAATTAAAAATAGAAAAACTAAAATGAAAGAGTACTAGAATATTTAATAGGTATTTTTAGAACATGAAAAAGCAAATAATTAAATATATAAATAATACTGAAAGACTTTAAAAAAGCAAAGAAGTACATAAAAAAAAGTTTGATAACATGTTTAAATAATTAGGAATATTAGTATATAGTTTGAAAAAGTTTATAATATGGAAAATTATATAAATAAATGAGTGTAGATATAGAAAAAAATTACAGAATATAGATTAGCTAAATAATATAAAAGAAAAAAGTCTTAAAAAAGCTTATTTTCTTACATATACTTTTTACTATTTTTTTTCTCTATAAAAAATACTAATATTATTTGAGATAACTTTAAAAGTTAAATATACTTTTTTTAATTGTTTGTTTATAAACTTATATATTTTTTTTCTTTTTTTTAATAATAGATACATTTTTCTTTTTCTTAATATAAATTTTTTATAATATGATTTTATATTTTTCTTGTTAATATTTTCTTATTCACTTTCTTTCTGAAAATATAAATCTATTTTTTTTCTTCATTTTAAATTTTTTATTTTTCTATTACTTTTTTCATCTTTATTGTTTTCTTTTTATTATAGCAATTAATACTAATAATAACAAAAATATACAAACTTATATAAAACCAGTATATTTTTATTACTCTTATATTAGAATTTACAAGAAAAATTCAATAATTATTATAATATATACTATTATACCATTATATTCTAATTATAAAATAAATATGTTATAACTATATTTTTTGCTATCATTACATTAGAATTTTTTAGATTTATAATATCATTTCATATAATATAATTACAATACATTTATTATATAATTCTCTATCACTAAATAAAAGAAACTAAAATTAAAGTTATAACAAAAAAAATAAACTTTGTAAAATAAAAATAAAATTCTATTAAAAAAATGAAGTTTAAAAGTATATCATAATACTTTTTATTATTCATCTAAATATTTAAACAAATTTATTCATAGTCTAAAAATCTTGTTTAACTTATTTAAATTTAGTTATTTTTATTAACTTATTGTTTTCTTTTTTAAGCTTTTTCTTTAATATTATTAACAAATCTTTTACTAATACAAACTTTTAATCTTCTAATTTTAGATTTACTAATATGGTTTTCTTTTTATATATTTGCTAATTATTTTTATATACATTAAAATTTACTATACTTATTTTTTTACTATTTTTTCTTTTACTTTTATTTTAATATAAAGCTTACATATTATTATAAATTTCACTATCTTTTCTGGATTTTTATCAAATTTTTAAAGTTATTTTCTTTTCTTTTTTTATTCTTTTTAAATTAGTTGTTAACTATACTTGTAAAGTAGCTAGTTGTTCTGTTTATTATTTTATTAAAAGCTATAACTATTTTACTAATATTATAAGATGTTTGAACACTAACAATTTTTATTTTTATTTTCTTTTATTTTTCTAATTTTATATTGATTTTATTTTTCTTTATTTTTCTTTTAAATAATAAAGAGATACATGACACTGCAGTTATATAATAAATTATATCATATAATATCATAGGTCTAAAACATAGTGGAAAGATCTAGAAGAGAAAAAATATATATAATATTATAACTTAAGTTTTTAAAGTAAGATAAAAAAATATATTTTTATATTAAGTAATATAAAAAAAACTTAACAAAGTTTCTAAGTATAATAGATTCTATTTATATATATTAGACTATTAGTTTATACTACACTAAACTAAGTCTATTTTAAAGAATATATATTATAATTATTAGAATTAATCTTGGTTTATTTTTCTTTTATTTCTTATTTTAAGACTAAAGATTAAAATTAGTATAATATTATAAATTACAGTTATAACTATTATACAAATATATAATATTAAGAAAATTAAAATAGAATAATTATAATATATATATAGATTATGGCTTATAATATATAAGATAAATTAGTTTATACTTAAAACTCTATTAAGTTCTTTTATATTATTTTAATATAAAGTTTTTAAGTTTATAATATATTACATTCTTTATTTAAGTTCTAAATAAATAAAAATAAAAATAAAAACCAAAATAAAAAAGATAAAAAATAAAAATAAAAAACAAGAAAATAAATAAAAATAAAGTCTATTATTACTTACAACTTTAACATATAAGAGTAAAAGAGAAAAGCTGATACTACTTATTTATTTATGATATTTAAACTTTAAATATATTCTCAGAGGTTTAAAAGTAATTTAGAAGTTTAATAATGATGATAATAATAATTAAAATTAATATAAATAATAAAAGATAAAGATTGATAATAAATAATACAGGCCGCTTCTTTTCCTCTTACTACCATTTTATATGGTAGCACCTATTGGAAAGTTAGCAAATAAATTCTCTTTTCTACACACTTCAGCAAATCAAATACGGCTTCAAACTTCAATACCTCTTTACCGCCTATGTCTAACAAAATGGACGTAGGGATGGACATTCAGTTAGGAGTATCTCCTACTATCAACTCTGAAGAGCGAGGGCGAAATCCCTTGCCTTCTGCTAATTCTTTTAGGAAATCATCTTTAGCTTTTTCTGGTCGTGCGACTCCTTACCATGAAAGGATGGATATGGACATAGTACTCAAATCTGAAGAATCTAACATCGAAAGTCGCAAACTGTCTTACGAGACAGAACAAGAAAGAGCTATCAGGGTTAGTATGGCGGCTAACCAGCAGACCAACCAGCAGGTACCCACAAGGCCCCTGGGTGGCAACAATGAGGCAAGTTCAACACATGTTCAACATAAGAATGACACCATCAACATCCAAATCCTGTATGATCTCCATGCCCCTACGGAACCTGAACTATGGAGTGGGTCGTTCCACCCCATTTCTCTTCATGGATCAATAGAACATTTTGCGTTGGACTCCAAGAACATCAAGGTCACCCTTAATTTCTTGGCCAAATATATCCTCAACAAACAGGTAAACAGTAACACAGCAAATGATCTTGGTGATTTCGATGGCATGGGAGATATCATTTGGAACTTCATCTTAGCGGTATATGGGGCCAAATAGGACATATGTTGTAGACACAAGTCCTTAGAGTTGGACAAGTGAATAAACCTTATACCGGGTTGATACAAGAGAACTCGATAAGGAGCTCCTACTAATATCTACCACTATATATACTATCTTGTGATGGTCCGTGCTACAACATTATATTACCGACCCTAAAGTCCATGCTCCATCCTCATGTCCTATTACTCATCCACATGTGTTTTCCATAAGGCTACCATGCTTCCTACATGTGCCCTGACATCATACCCTCTACCCTACTCCATTGTCCTTCGTCATCACTCTTAATCTCCGTCGTACATGCGTACACCATGTGTGCACCATGAGGAACCCTTGTCCCTTGACGTCATCCCTAACCCTAACTCCTTCTAGACTCTTCCCGATCCTTCTAGACCCTAAGTCCATCTAGACCGCTCTAGACTATATCACCTGACTAACCCTAACCCTATGTCCGTTGTAGACTAATAATATACTACTGTCCTATTCTAGTCCATTAACCCTAACCCTAAAGTCTGTCCACATCCTTGCGCTATAACAACATACTATATACTGACAATAAAACTATCATTCTCAGGGCTAAAATCTCGTCCAAGTTTACTCCAAGAATTCCGACATCGAACGGCAACAACAAGAAGGACCTTTCTAAACCAACCCCGGTCACTATCAACAAGACCCCTCCTCTTCCTCCTTTACCAGCCAAGTCCAAAAAGAAGGTCAACACCATTTCGAAATACTTTCACTCTAAGAAAAACACAGTCAAAAGTAACAACCAGTCCTCCAAACCAAGCTCTGGGAAATCTTACGTTCAAGCGTCCAAACTGTCAGCTAACACTTCTGAAGTTCTGAAGATCAAAGAAACATTCCCCTCTTTGAATGCTCATAAAATCAATCAAGTAAACAATATCATTAATAGGCAAACTAAGGCAAAACCCTGCATCAAAATGACAACCAAAGGACCGTTGAGAAAACATGTCATCATTCCTATGAGCAGTGATAACATATCAGCTTTCATGAAGAATTCATCATTGCATGTGGCTAACATCAACAGATCCTTACAGAATGCTAAAACTGATGTCTTAGTCAATTATATTCGCTCTGATAACACAGGTATTTCTGTCGTTGTCAACAAGGTAGCCCAACAATTGGACATGTCTATAATTGACAATTACATCAAAAACTCTAATGACGTCAATTCTCTTCAAGTTGAAGATGCTCGCCTTCCCATGTCCAAGTCATACCTGAAAATCATCGGTATACCGTACTACCCCTATTCAGACCACCAAACAAAACTTACCTCAAATGATATTGAAAATATACTCAAACAAAACCATATATTCGATAACATTTCTCTTGCTTTAAAACCAAGAGTTATCAAAGTTTCCCCGAAATCGGATATGGCTCTAGTTTAGATCGACATTTGGGACATTCAAAGTGGCAAGAATGCGAAAATGCTCATTAACAGGTGTTTCAATGTAGGAAACTCCATTGCCACCATCAGAGGTACAAACATGAACCCTGGCGTCCCACTTTGTAAGAATTGCTGGAAATGGGGTTACACCACCCTGTTGTGCAGGATTCAGGGAGCAAAATGTGTTAAATGTAATGGCCCTCACAAGTCGGAACATCATAGAGAGTTCAGTTGGTGTTGTAAGGCTAACGACAAAACTAATCCTCCTAGACTTGAAACCAAGAAGGGCAAATCTTGCCCTCATTCGTTCAAGTGCTCTAATTGTAAAGGAGATCACCAAGCTGACTCTGTCCATTGTCCATTTTGGAGACATCGATTCAATCGTGAGTGGCATGTTAAAAAGTATACTGAGATCCGTAAGAACAGGTCGAAATCGCTTTGTTCCGAAGTGAACGCCAATCCCAACTTATGATTGTGCACAACCTTAAGACTTTCTCGCAAAACATTCGCAAGAACTCCCTCATTCTCAACACAATACTCAAAACTCAAAATCATTTCGATATTATTCTAATCCAAGAACCTCCGTGGTCTGAAATTTGGAAAATTCCCTGTTCTACAAACTGCGACGGGGAACCCTTAATAGGTACCTGCCATCACCTGAATTGGACCACTTTTGCAAGATCATCTTCAAGCACCAATGACTTTCCAAGAGTTATCACATATATTAATATTCGCTTTTCTTCTCTACGTTTTCTTCTCCGTAAAGACATTTTATATTTTGAATATCTATTCTGACTCTTCACATTTGGCTTTAAAGTATCTTAAGGATACTGAAGTCAATATCAACAATGTTCTTCTTATGATGGGCGATTTTAACATCAGAGACAGTTTATGGGACCCGTCTTTCCCGTTTCATGCTTCTATTAGTGACAATCTCATTATGATAGCAGATTCATTCGACCTTGCTCTCTCTTCTCTGACTAACCCAGGTCCCACTAGATTTTCAGATACTGCTGGAGAATCGAACTCCATTATTGACCTTATGTTTCTCCGGCATGGTTCTGAGGAACTGGACAATCACTCCATATTACCTGAACGGTGTCTCTCTTCAGACCACATGCCTCTCATTATCAACATCCCTATCCTTGAAAAAACCATTCAAACATCCAAACTCGCTATACCCCCGAACAGCAAACAGGATACCGAGTTCATCAAGGATCTTATTTCAAATTTCAGCAAATTGGACACATCTAATATCGAAGACATCGACGAACTTGATCAGATTGTCAATCAACTCAGTGTAATTATCAAACAAATGTGATTCAAAAATGCTAAGAAATCTAGATCCTCCAAGCATTCCAAGCAATGGTGGTCAGAATCATGTAGAAATGCTCTCAGTACATACAGGTCGGAGAGAAGTTGCGAAAACTAGAAGTCTTTCAAACTGGCGGTCAAGTATGCCAAGCAAACGTTCTTTGACAATAAAATCCACGAAATCACAAACAAGAGTCGAGGCCTATGGGAATTGATGAATTGGGTCAAGAAGAGAAAACTTCCTGCGATTGAGGCCATTAAACACAATGATTGCCCTTGTCTCACTCCTGAGAGTCTATGGAACACTCTACACAATACTTTCAACACAGCGCTTCATCGCCAAGTTGACGTTGAAATTCTTAGCGAACTTGCATGAAAACTGTCTCAAAATTGGGGTTCCTTTTCTAGATCTGAGTTCTTATCAGCAATTAGCAAATGTGCTGACTCATCTTTGCCTGGACCAGATAGGCTGACATGACGTCATTGGAAAATCATTGTCAAGAACGATGCCTGTCTTTCCAATGTCATTAATATTGCGGATGCCTGCATTAACCTTGGACATTGGCCTAGATATTTCAAAATATCAACTACGGTTGTCATACCAAAGCCAAACAAACCGTCATACGATAACCCGAAGGCCTTTCGTCCAATTGTCCTCCTCAACACTCTAGGCAAACTCATAGAAAAAGTAATCGCCAAACGACTCCAATTCACTGTTGCCTCCAACAACTTCATTCATCCAAGCCAACTTGGAGGCCTTAAATTCAAATCCACTGCAGATGCCGGTATCGCGCTTATCCACATTGTTTGGTCAGGCTGGGCCAAGGGAAAAGCTACTAGCTCTTTAGCTTTTGACATATCCCAATTTTTTCCTTCTTTGAACCACCGCTTTCTCGTCCTTATCCTTGAAAAAGCTAGTCTTGATCCTAAAGTTGTTTCTTTCTTCTTGAATTATCTAACTCAAAGAAGTACGAAATATCTTTGGAATAATTTCTTATCTCCTCCATTTGAAGTAAACGTCAGGGTTGGACAAGGTTCTGCGTTATCCCTTATTCTTTCTTTGCTCTATCTTTCTCCTCTTCTTTTCATCTTAGAAAATAGGTTTAAAAATCTCAATATTCCGATTTCTATTCTATCTTTTGTCGACAATGGTCTTTTCATTGTTCAAGACAAATCTTTCCATATGTCTAATTCACATCTTTTTTGCAGTTATAATATTCTTTCTAAACTTCTTGACAGTTTTGGTCTCGTTATCAAACATTCCAAAACTGAAATTTTTCATTTCAGTAGATCTCAAGGCATTTTCAATCCTCTTCCCTTGGATCTTTCTCCACTCAGGGGACCAACATTACGACCCAAAGACTCATGGAGATATTTAGGGTTTATCTTTGACCGAAAACTATCTTTCCACAAGCATATCGACTATTACGCTAACAAAGCAATATCTACGGTCAAGTACATGAAGCTCCTTGGAAATTCGTCTCAAGGCATCAACCCTCTTCAAAAATGTCTTCTATATAGATGTTGTGCTCTCCTGATAGTCTTATACGGCTTTCAATTATGGTTCTACAACAGAGCCCCGATGTCTTATCACATGAAAGCTCTCAACAAGATACAAAGAAGAGCTGCTATCTGGATACTAGGAGCATTCAAAACATTGCCTCTAAAAGGAATTGAAGTGGTGGCTGGTCTAATTCCAGTCAAATCTCATCTTCAAAAAATCGCTAAAAGGTCTCAAATCCGTCCTTTCAAGCTTCCGAAAAATCACATTTTGAACAACCTGTTGGATGACTCTCCTCATCAGTCCAACTCGTTCAATCGTCACAACATGGGCTCTTTGACCAATCGACAAAAAGTTTTAACCAAAGGCCATCTTATCAATTTGAAATTCAAATCTTATGGAATTTTTCCTTCTTTTTCTCCTCTCGATCCTGAATTTGCTCCAGGTCATCGTATTATTGACAATTTTTCTAATCGTTTTTCTTTTAATTTAGCTAATAAAAAAGAAAAAAAAAACAATCATTGCGCATAAGAACTTGACAAAATAGTTATACAAAACTCTTTGGACCTAAACACTGCCTTGGTTATAACCGATGCAAGCATCAAGAATGATATTGCCATATCCATCTCGCATATTTATTCAGCCAATCGCCCTCTTATCGAAACTGTTCATCACGCCTCCTTTGTAACGAGTTCTGAAGCAGAGTTATTCGCAATAAGGTGTGGCATTAACCAAGCATGCTTATTGAATAATGTCTCCAAAATCGTCGTCGTTATGGACTCCATTCATGTGGCCAAGAAAATCTTCAATACTGGATCTCATCCATTCCAAATTCACTCTGCTGCAATTCTCAACAATCTGCAGAGTTTCTTCATTGCTAACGACTCCAATTCTATTGAGTTCTGGGAATGTCCTAGCAGACTCAAATGGAGATTCCACCATGATGTAGACAAAGACTCCAAATCCTTTGTGGTTACGCCTTTCTACCCAAGCAAAATCTCTTGGGAATTCTGCAAGAAGTCTGACAGCGATGAAATCATTAAACTTTGGAAGATGACATTCCAAGCATCTGAAGGGAAGGGCAAAAACTTTCTTGAACTACTCAACAACGACCTCAATGTTATTGAACCTTCTTATGCCAAAGGTGGCCTGTGGCTACAATTAGTTAGTCACTCTAATTTGCTATGTGCTTGGGCTACTAGAGCAATTACTAATCATGCGCCTATTGGAGAGTACAGACTTCGATTCTTCCCTAACATAGAATTTTCATGTCCATGCAATGAGTATCCAATCGAGTCAAGGAGACATATTCTCTACGATTGCAAGAGGTTCAACGGGTATTGGAACTCTAGAAGAGACACATTGAAACATTTTGTTATGTTTTTGAATGCTAATCTGAGTGCATTTGCATTCTAAGACAGTTTATCTTCTATTTAAATAGCTTTGTGTCTTTTTCCTCTTCTTTACTTGATGATTAGTTTGATTCTTGTCTTTTTTTCTTTTTCTTTTTCTCCTTTCTGTCATGTTGGCTCTTATCTCATATATGTAGTTACGAAAGTTGTTACCACGGTCTGCCTACACGCTCCATGTAATAAATTGTTGAATAAAAAAAAAAAAAAGATAATAAATAATATAAATTAATATTGTTAAGTCTAAAGTTTAATTTTCAAATTATGATCAAAACTTGTATTTAATAAAAGCTTTTATTTATTATAATAGTTGTTAGACTAATTTTAGAAGATAACTAATTATGTTACTATATTAATATGTTTGTATCTTTATAAATACTTATTATTATAAAATATATTAATAAATATTTTTCAATATAAGTTTGATCATACAAATCTATCTAGCTATTTATGAAATATTAGTAAATAAAAATTTTACAGTTATTGATGATCTGATATCTCAGTTGTTTGTTGTTATTTTTATACATTCTGTATATGTGCAAATAACTTTTATTTGAAGCTTTTTGGTATAACTTAGTTTATAAAAACTAATTGTAAAAATACAAACTAAATAAAGTTTGTAATACTAATTTTATTTTATACAATTTACTAACTATCTGTTTACTACTTTATTAACTACTACTCTAATTGAGTTTATATTTTGATATTTTTAAAAAAAGAATTCTTAAGCTAAATACTTTTTTATATTATAAACTAATTTTTAAAATATCTACTTTTTAATTTCTAGACAAAATTCTAACTATATCTAAGTATACTTTTATATTGTAATAATCACTAATTATAAAAACTAATAGTAATACAACAAGTAAATCTTTCAATAAAATGTTAAGTGAAAATTATAAGAAAACTTAATAAAAAGTTTTTAATATATTACTATCTTATTTACATAATAAATAAATAATTTATATTAATAATAAACAGCTTTACTCTATTTATTCATGTTTAAATTAATTTTTTGTATTTTATTTATTTTTTATATTATTACTTTTTAACCATAGTTTTGATTACAAACTTAGTATTTAAAATCAAGTAAATACTTTATAATATTTAGTTTAGAAATTGACTAAGAACTGATTAAGAAATTTTCTAACATATTAGTTAGTTTTTTCTAATATCTTATTATACAAAATTATAACTATATAACAAATAATAAACATAATATATAAGTTAAGACTAAGATTATATTAGTAATTACTCAATTAAACAATAAGTATATCTAGATAATAGTCTAAGTACTTTAATAATTATTATTTAGTTGTTTTTCTTAGATTAAAAAATAATATTATTTCTTAGTTGAAAATACTAAGTAAAAAAAGACTTAATATTAAATAATTTTAGAAAAAAAATTAAGTTCTAATATTATAACTTAAACTCAAGTATTTAAGTAAAAAAAGAACTTTATATTAGTTAATATAAGAAAACTTAACAAAGTTTTTAATATAAATATTTCTATTTTATATTTCTAATATATTATTTGTATATATTTTATATTTAACCTATTTTAAATATTATGAGTTATATAAATAAAAATTATTATTTTATATAATATTATATATTATCTGATATTGTAAATATAATTATATTCTTTCTTTATTAAGTTTAAAAATAAGAAATTAAAATTAAAAATAAAAAAATAAAAATAAAAAATAAATTTATTATTTTTAATTTTAATATAACTCTTTTAAGAATATTTCTTTTTTATTAATACTATTATTAAAGTAATTAAGTAACTTAAAAAAATAATATATTATTAAAAAGTTATATAATAAAAAACTAATATAAGTTTTATTTCAAAAGTTAGTTATATAAATATATTAAAGTTTTTTAATTATTTTTTTTCTTATTAGTTATTTTTAAATATTATAAATTTAAAAAATTATAGTTATAATATATTTATTTTATAATTAATGTTATATTTAATCATTACAAACTATTATATATATACATTGCTTCTTTTCCTCTTACCACCATCTTGTATGGTAGTGCCTATTGAAAAGTCAGTGAATAAATTGTCCTTTTCTCTTTCAAATTTCAGCAACTCAACAACAGATTCCTTTTTCAACAACCCTTTACCAGCTATGCCTTCTGAATCAAGCATAGGGATGGTCAATCAGACAGGACCTGTCCTCTCCAACAATAATGAGGTACGAGGTAGAAATGCCTCCTCTTCTAATCACTCTTCTAGAGAACCTTCAATGGTATCCTCTGGACGATCTACTCCGTATTGTGACCGCATGGATATGGACCTAGATGAAACTCCTGTAGCGGGAGATGCGAACATCGGAAGTCCTGAATTGTCTTATGAGACAGAGCAGGACAATGCATTAAGGCCAGGCAAGGCGGCTGACTCTGAAAACAACATAAGGCCTACGGGAGTAAACAATGAGGCCACCCTGACTAACGGTAACCACGAGGATGACATCATTAATGTTCAGCTTCCGTACAATCCTCAAGCTCCAACCGAGCTGGAACTGTGGAGTGGTTCTTTCCACCCCATTTCTCTTCACAGCTCAATCGAACACTTTGCATCAGATGCTAAGAATGTTAAAGTCACTCTCAACTTCTTGGCTAAGTATATCCAGGGCAAACAAGTAAACAGAAACAAGGTAAACGACCTTGAAGATTTTGACGGAATGGGAGATTCTATCTGGAACTTCATCTCTGCTGTCTACGCATCTAAGTGGGATGCACTATATACTGACCAAAAAGCTAATACTCTTAGGTCAAAAATTTCTTCGAAATTTACACCACGCATCCCTTCTATGAATGGTAATTCTAAGAAGGATTCCCCCAAATCTGTCCGGTTATGATCAACAAAGCTCCTCCTCCTCCCCCTCTCCCACCAAAGTCCAAGAAAGAGATAAACGTTATCTCTAA
Source organism: Leucocoprinus gongylophorus (assembly GCA_022457215.2). Taxonomy (NCBI): domain Eukaryota; kingdom Fungi; phylum Basidiomycota; class Agaricomycetes; order Agaricales; family Agaricaceae; genus Leucocoprinus; species Leucocoprinus gongylophorus. The sequence goes on from JAJOHK020000181.1 coordinate 25,410, forward strand.
ATACTTCCAAACCAAAGAACCCGAGAGCTCTAAGAAGAACAACGGTACAAGTCCTTCTAATTCTCAAATCAGCCGATCATACACCCAGGCATCTAAGACGACTACTCCTACTTCCAAAGTACTGAAAATCAAAGAGTTATTCCCAACCTTAAATGCCAAGAAAATAGATCAGGTCAACAACATCGTCAACGGGAAGAACCAACAAAAACCTCAACTTCAATCGACTACCAAAGGTCCTTCCAGAAAACAAATTATTATCCCTATGAGCCCCGGTAACATTGCATCCTTCATAAAAAACTCATCTCTATATGTCGCTAACATCAATAGAGAACTTCATAACGCTAAGACGGACGTCTTAGTTGACTATATTCGATCTGACTCAAATGGGCTAATCATCATCACTAACAAGGTGGGACGCCAATTGGATCTCTCTATCATCGATAATTACATCAAGAATTTGAATGATGTAAATGTGCTTCAAGTGGAAAATTCTAGACTTCCTATGTCGAAATCCTACTTGAAAATAATCAGAATTCCTTTCTTCCCCCATTCGAACTCTACAGATAAACTCACCTCTTCAGATGTGGAATCCATTCTCAAACAAAACCACATTTTTGACAATATCTTGCTTGCGTCAAAACCAAGAGTTATCAAAGTCTCTCCCAAATCGGACATGGCCATAGTCTGGATCGACATCTGGGATGTCCAAAGTGGTAAAAACGCTAAAATGCTCATCAATAGATGCTTCAATGTAGGTAACTTCATTGCAACAATTAGAGGCACAAAAATGAATCCAGGAGTTCCCCAGTGCAAGAACTGCTGGAAGTGGGGACATTCGACCTTCTCATGTCGCATTCAAGGATCTAAATGTGTAAAGTGCAACGGTCCTCACAAATCGGAACACCACAGGGAGTTTGGTTGGTGTTGTAAAGCTAACGACAAAATCAATCCACTTAGACTAGAAACCAAAAAAGGCAATCCTTGCCCCCACTCCTTCAAGTGTCCCAACTGCAAAGGAGATCACCAAGCCAATTCTAATACATGTCCATTTTGGAGACATCGATTCCATAGGGAGTAGCACATAAAGAAATATGCTGAGATCCGTGACAACAGATCGAACTCCATCCGCTCTGGAGCGAGCGGCTCGAACCCTCAATGATTATATGAAAACTAAAGATTTTCTCTCAAAACATTCGAAAGAATTCATTCATCACTAGCTCCATACTTGAATCATATACTCAGTTTGACATCATTCTTATCCAAGAACCGCCTTGGTCCGAAATTCGAAAAATCCCGAGTGCCTATAATTGCGAAGGCGAGCCACTCATCGGGTCCTGTCATCACCCTAATTGGATCACATTTTCAAGAATCCCCCAAGACATTAATGACTTCCCTAGAGTCATTTCTTACATTAATATTCGACTCAGTTCTCAACGCTTTCTCTTTCGTAAAGACATTTTTGACCATCGTGACATTAACATCATTTCTTTTTCAAACAATGGTTGTTGCCATTTCATTTTGAATGTTTATTCTGATTCATCTCACACAGCTTTAAAGTATCTCAAGGATACTGAAGTCAACATTAATAATGTTCTTCTTATGACAGGAGACTTTAATATTAGAGACAGTCTTTGGGATCCGTCTTTCCCCTTTCACTCTTTTATTAGCAATGATTTAATTATGATTGCGGACTCCTTTGACCTTTTGTTATCGGTCCCTACTAACCCTGGCCCTACTAGATTTTCAGACACTGCCGGAGAGTCGAATTCAGTTATTGACCTAATGTTCCTTCGGTGTGGATCTTCCGAACTAGATCATTATCATATTCTTCCTGACCATCGTCTTTCCTCTGATCATGCGCCACTCATAATTGACATCCCCATTGAAGACAAATTTGTTCAATCTACCAAACTCTCGGTAATTCCCGGAAGCAATAAGGAAAAAGAGTTCATCAAAGATGTTATTTCCAACATGCTAACCCTCGATACTTCGAACATTGATAGTGTGGACAACCTAATCTCTGTCATCAATCGTCTCAGTTCTATCGTTGAGCAAATGTGGCTCAAGAATTCTAAAAGAACGAAAATTACCAAGCATTCGAAACAATGGTGGTCACAATCCTGTCGTTCGGCTATTAGCAAATACAGAGAATCCAGAAGTCAAGAAGATTGGAAATCATTTAAAGTGACTGTCAAAGAAACCAAGCATTCGTTCTTTGATAACAAAATTTGCGAGATTGCTAACAGCAGACGCAGTCCTTGGGAACTAATGAATTGGGTCAAGAAAAGAAGGCTCCCCGCAATGGAAGCAATCAAGTTCAATAGATCCCCCTGTCTTTCGCTGGAAAGTCTATGGAATGCTCTACATAAATCCTTTAATAACGCTCTTCACTGCCAAATTGACGTCAACATTCTTAACGAAATCAAGAACAAACTGGGCCAACCATGGAGTCCCTTCTCAAGCCATGAGTTCAAGTCAGCAATAATCAAATGCTCTGATTCATCAGCACTAGGTCCCGACAAGATATCCTGGTGTTATTGGAAACTTATCTTTTCAAACAATGATTGTCTCTCCAAAGTCATCACTATCACTGATGCTTGCATCAATTTAGGGTATTGGCCCGATTATTTCAAGATTTCTATGACTATCGTCATACCCAAACCAAACAAGCAATCATACAACAACCCCAAAGCTTTTCGACCTATCGTTCTTCTCAACACTCTCAGCAAACTCATTGAAAAAGTTATTGCAGAGAGAATCCAATTCACCGTTACGGCCAATGATTTCATCCATCCGAGTCAACTGGGTGGTTTAAAATTCAAATCCACTGCTGATGCCGGTATTGCATTAACACACATAGTCCAATCGGGTTGGGTTAAAGGAAAATCCACTAGTACCCTTGCTTTCGACATTTCGCAATTTTTCCCATCCCTTAATCATTGTCTTCTTGTCCTCATCCTGGAAAAAGCCGGCCTAAATCCTAAAGTCACCAATTTCTTCGCGAACTATTTGGTCCGAAGAAGTACTAAATATCTGTGGAATGAATTTCTTTCCCCTTCTTTTATGGTTGACGTAGGAGTGGGTCAAGGATCCGCTCTATCTCCCATACTTTCCACTTTATATCTTTCTCCTCTAATTTATATTTTAGAAAAAAGACTTAAAAATCTTAATCTCCCTATTTCAATTCTTTCATTCATTGACGATGGTCTTTTCATTGCCCAAAACAAATCTTTTTCTACTTCAAATGCTCAACTTTTTTGTAGTTATAACATTCTTTCAAATCTTCTCAACAGTTTCAGTCTCATTGTCAAACATTCTAAGACTGAAATCTTTCATTTTTCTAGATCTCATGAATCTTTCAATCCTCCTCCTCTAGACCTCTCTTCTATTGGAGGCTCCATACTTCGACCCAAAGATTCGTGGAGATATTTGGGATTTATTTTCGATCGCAAACTTATGTTTCACAAGCACATTGACTTTTACACCAACAAAGCTATTTCAACAGTTAAATGCATGAAACTACTGGGTAACTCGTCTAGAGGCATCAACCCGCTTCAAAAGCGTCTTCTCTACAGATGCTGCACTCTCCCAATTGCATTATTCGGATTCCAGTTGTGGTTTTACAACAAAGCACCAATATCATATCACATGAAAATCCTCAATAAAATGCAAAGAAGAGCTGCCACCTGGATTCTAGGAGCTTTCAAAATGTCTCCTCTAGAAGGCATTGAAGCGCTTGCAGGTCTTATGCCAATTAGGTTCCATCTGCAAAAAGTATCCAAAAGATCGCTTATTCGTCCCTTTAAACTCCCTCCCAATCATATACTAAAAAACCTCTTAAATGACGATCCGCCCTCTGTCAAGTCTTCAAACACTCATAACATCGGGTCATTGACAAACCGTCAAAAGTTGCTATTCAAAGGTCATTTAAAAGACGCTCATTCCAAATCGCTTGGTATTTTTCCATCATTTTCTCCTATTGATCCTGAATTTTCTTCTGGTAATCGTATCATCAATACCTTCTCCAATCGTTTCTCTTTTAATTTAGTTAACAAAAAAGTCAAAAACTGCAACAAAATACGTGGTCAAGAACTAGATGAAATGGTTCTCCGTCTCTCTTCAGACTCCCAAGCGGCCCTTGTCGTTACGGACGCAAGCATCAAAAATGATATCGCAACTTCTATTTCACATATCCACTCCTACAATCGACCTCTAGTTAAAACGGTCCACCACGCTTCCTTTGTCTCAACCACGGAGGCTGAACTTTTTGCGATTAGATGTGGTATCAATCAATCTTGTGGTATCTCCAATGTGTCAAAAATTGTCATAGTCACCGATTCTATCCATGCAGCAAGGAAAATCTTTGACAATGGATCACATCCTTACCAAATCCATACAACCGCCATACTCAGCGAATTGCGTAACTTCTTCTCATCTAACGAATCCAACTCTATTGAATTTTGGGAGTGTCCCAGTAAACTTAGATGGAGATTCCATTCATGCATCAATAAGGACTCCAAATCATTCTCTTTTTCACCTTCTTACCCGACCAAATTATCTTGGGATTATTGCAAGAAAACTGATTGTGACGATTCCCTCAATCTTTGGAAAATGACTTTCCAAGCATTGGACAGAAAAGGAAGAAACTTTCTGGATTTATTGGATGATGATTTCAATCCTATTGAACCTCATTACAAAAAAGGCGGTCCTTGGCTCCAAACCTTCAGATATTCCAATTCACTGTGTGCTCGCGCAGTTAGAGCCATTACAAATCATGCTCCCATTGGCGAATATAGGTTGCAATTTTTTCCTGGCATGGATTTTTCATGTCCATGTGCCAACTATCCTATAGAAACTTGAAGACACATTCTCCACAAGTGCAAAAGATTTAATGGGTACTGGAACCCAAGAAAAGATTCATTGAATCATTTTGTAATGTTTTTAATGGCCAATCCATATGCTTTCACGTTCATATCTAATTAGACTTTTTCTGTATTTCATTTCCTTTTCTTTTTCCTTTCTTTTCATTTTCATTTTTCATTTCTTTAATTCATGTCAGCATGCTTCCTTTATATGTAGTTACAAAAGTAGCTACTAAAAATTTAGCTAATAATTGTTATAATATTTTATAAATATAAATATTATTTTATAATTCTTTTTATTATTAATATTTATTTATAAAGTTTCTTTGTATCTTTCTAAATATTATTAGTATTTTTCAATTAATTTTTATATATATTAGTATATAATATTAATAATACTCTCAATAAAAATCTAAAATAATAAATATTGTATTATATTATCAATTATATTTAAAGTAAACTTTACTTATAATTATTTGGTTTAAATAAATAAAAATTAAATATATTAGTTTATTTTTACTTATTAAAGTTAAAAATAATAAACTTAGATTATTTTTATTTTATTTTTTCTTTTATTTATAATTGTTAAAAAATATTTTATTAAAAAAAAGTAAAAAAATAAAAGTATAATATTATATATATTATATTATAGTTATAGTTATAAGATTATATAACAAAAAAAAGAATATAAAAGGTTTTATAGATAAAGCATAATTTTTAAAATAAGCTAAAATTAGCTTAATATAAACTATTAGCAAAAAGTATATAAAGTAAACTAATTTATAATAAGAATTTTATTAAGTTTTCTTATATTATTTAATATAAAATTACTAAGTATAAGAAAAAGCTAAAAAATTATTTTTATATAACTTAACTACTCTTAAATAATAGTTTAAGTTAGTTTTTGTAAAAAAACATTATAATATTTCTTTTAGAATATTACAAATAAAACTATATTATTAAACTAATTTTTATTATAAAGCTTAACTATACTAGTCTTTTTTATTAAGAAAAAAATAACTTTTTCTATTTGATATAATATTATAAAAATCTTAATATACTTATAATTAAGAACAAGTACTTATTACTACTAATATTTAAGCTTATTACAAAACTTTAAAATATCTAGTATTTTATAGACTTTTTAAACTTTTGGTAATATTTTCTAATTATGATAAATAATATTATTAATAATATACTTGAATAATATTCTAATTTTCACCTAAACATTAGAAAAATATTATAAAGTAGTTTACAAAGTTTTAAAAGTTTTGACTAAGTATAAAATTTTTTTTCTTTTAAAAAGTACAAATTTAACAAGTTATACATTAAGTAGTTAAGTTTGGTAATTTCTAAAGATTAAGTCAAGATAAACTCCATAAAGATTACTAAAGTTTGTAACTAACATATATTAATTACTTGTATTATAAAACATTTTAAACATAAACAATTTTTATTTTATTTTATTTTTCTAATTTTATATAGATTTTGTTTTTCTTTTAAACAATAAAGAGACATATGATAAAGAAGTCACATAACATGTCATATCATGTAATATCATAAGCTTAAAACATAGTAGAAAAATTTAGAAAATGATGTTAGAGTATATAAATACAATATAATAGCTTTGAGTAAGATATAAGATGAATATAAGAATATTAACAGAAACTTCTTGTCAAGTTTTCTTGTAAACTTTTTATTTGATATGATTTTTAAACATCAATTATCCTTTTTTTTAATATAACAAGAATTGATTCTTTTAAACACTTTTACTTCATTTTATATTAAAGTAAACAACTTAGACTTTACAACTAAAAAAGTTTATTTCTCTAGTAAAATATAATTACAAGAATAATAAGAAAATAAAAGTTTATAAAAAAAGTCTAACATACTTTCTAGACAAACAGATTATAATATAAGTTCTTATAATAATTAATAGTGTTGTTTAAGCCAGAGTTTCTTACTATTAAGATATTAAAAAATATAGCTATAGAAAATGAAAAGAAAGTTTTTCTAATAAACATTTGACATGAAAATTAGCTAGATAAGTAGAAAAAACTAGTAACAAAATAAAAATTTACTATTATTTTGTAATAAGATATATTAGTTAATATATTAATACTTGTAATTTTTGTTTGCATATTAAACTAATGCAATACTTATTTCTTAACAAATTATATTTACTACTCATACTAAATATAAAGTAAGAAATTATAAGTATAATATGAAATTTGACATAATAATAATAGTAATTAATTTAGTATTTGAAAGAGCTTATTTTATTCTAATATATATAACTGTCACTGTAAAAAATACTACAAAGCTTTTCTTACATTATATTTGAAAATTATATAATCTTTTTATATATGTAATCTTGAATAAAGAATCATATTTTGTTACTTACTTTATTAAAAAACTATACTATATTTATAGTGTTTCAGTATAATAATCATATTTATATTTTTACTTAATAATATCTGTTTTTCTTAAACATAGATTATTTTTCTAAAATAAGCTTTGAATAATATTAACAAGAATTAAAACTAGAAAATATTATAAATTTTATAAAATAAATAGAATTTATACTAGAATTTGTTACAATTTAAAAATCTTAAAGTTAATAAAAAAAACTTTATATTAGAATTAATACAAGAGAACTCAATAAAGTTTTAAGTACAAACTAATCTATTTTATATATTATAAACCATAGTATGTATATATATTACAATTATCTTATCTTAAAGTATATATATTTTTCATAAAACCAACATATTATTATATTATATAACATTATTTGTTCTAAAACTTTTTATATATTACATATTTGTATAATAGTTGTGATTGTAACTTATAATATTATACTAACTCTAATCTTAAATTCTAAATAAATCAAGTTTAACATTTTTAATTCTAATAATATTAAGCTTTTAAAGTTATATCAAATAGCATTATTATTCTTTATAAAAAAGTAAAATAGTAAAAAATATATAGTATAAAATTATAAATACTTAAATAAATAAATAATTAAAAATAATTATTCTCTTTTTCTAATTTCAGATATTATAGAAAATATATATATAAATAAATAAAAGATAGTATTTATAACTTTAGAAAAGTTATTCAAGCTAATAATAATATTTTTTTATCTAATAAACTTACTAGCAATATTCTAAATAATAATAAATAAAATCTTAAGAGACTTAATTAATACTGGGAAAGTGACAAGTTTTACAGATAATATATTAGTAAGAATAAAAAAAGAGAAAGAATATAATAAGAAAGTTAACAGAAATTAATTTAAATGTAAAATACAAATAGAAAATTAAAAAAGTAAGATTTATAGAAATAGTAATAAAACTAAATAGAATTAAAATAAAGAAAGAAAAAATAAAAGAAATATTAAATTAGCTAACTTCTAAAAAGATTAAGAATATTTAAAACTTACTAACTACTACCAGTAGTTTATTAAAAACTTTGTAACTATAACTAAATTATTATATAACTTGATAAAAAAGCAATAGAAGTAAAAAGAAACAAAAAAGAGTATTTAGAAGACTAAAGAAGAAATTTACAAAAAAACTAATATTAGTAATACTAGACTTGAACAAAAAAATAAGAATGAAAGTAAATATATTAAACTATACAACAAAAGAGATGTTATTAATGAAGTGTAAAAATAGAAGATAGAGATTAATAGCATACTTGTTGAAATCTCAATGAAACTAAGAAAGATTACAAAATTTATAATAAAATATTAGTAATAATTAGAAAATTGAAAAACTAAAAGTATTTACTAGAAAGTGCTAAGTATAAGTTTGAAATCTAAATAGATTACAAGAATCTAGAATATTTTATAAAAATACAAAAGTTAAATCACAAACAAGCAAGATAAATATTATATTTGTCAAGATTTAACTTTACTTTGAAATATATACTAGGAATAAAAATGAAATAAGCAAATAAACTAAGTAGGAGGCCAGATTGAAAGATAGAAGTAAAAAACAATAATAAAAACCAAAAACTAATAAAAGAGAAATAGATTTAAAGTTTAGTAGAAGTTGTAGTAAATGAACCAAAAATAGATATAGTAAAAAAAATAAAGATTATTTAGTTATATTATAATATACTAATAGTAGAACATAGAGAAATAATAATACTGAGCAAAAAAAACTTAGTATTCAAGAAACAACTGTATTAGAGTTGAAAATAGTAGACTCTATTTATTTTCATTTTCTTTCTTATTTATATTTTTCTTATTTTCTTATTTTGAACTCAGAATTAGGGGTTAGTATGATATCACACATCTGTCATAAGTTACAAATTATGGTTACATGATTATATATTACATAAAAGAATATAAAAGGTTCTTGAATATAGTATGAACCAATAGCCTAGTATATATAAGTAAAATATATTATACTTAGGAATTCTATCAAGTTTTCTTATATTAACCCAATATAAGATTTTTTTGTCAACTTAACTCTTAGTCTTAAATTGTAATAAACCAATTCAATGGGAATTCATCCAGTCATAAACATTAATCAAGTTGTCAAAAAGTTCACACTAGAAAATAAAAGTCTACAGTGTTAGCTTAAAGATGTATAAAGTATAGAAACTGAAGTCTGGAAGAGGGTTGAGTACTGATAGTAATATATTACTATTAAATACTAAAGATTGAGTTCAATAGAAATTATCCTTGTCAGTTACCAGACTAACAATTTATAGTATAACCACTAGTCTTATATACAAAAGAGACTAGAATAAAGAAACTTTGCTATAGAAGCTTAATGAAAGTATTTCTATCATGAAAGGCTAAGTACTTAAAGAATTGCATCACTGCCACAGAGATATATTGTAAAAAGGATAGCTATCATGAAAGATGGACTTTTACCAAAGTTATTAGAAAGACATTACTACTACAGAAACTAAACAAAAAATAAGAAGAATAGTAAAATACTTAGTATACTAAAAGAAGTTTACAGTAGAATATAACATATAAAAAAAGAAAGAAAACTTAAAAAATACAAAGAAAGTAGTAATAGACTTTGAAAAGAGAATGAATATAGAGATAAGAAGACAAGAAAAGCTAGATATAGTAGAAAAAAGAAATTTCAGAAAATGAGAGTTACTGAAAAGATATATATCAGAGTTAAAGATAATAGACTTGGTTTATTTTTCTTTCTTATTTTTTATTTTTATTTTTATTTCTTATTTAGGACTTAGGGTTAAGGTTAGGGTTAGGGTTATAGTGTGATGTTTCATATGACACAATAAAAAGATATAGAAAATTCTAAAAGAATAATATTATACTATATATTAATGGTATATAATACATATAGCCTTTAAGAGTAGGTTAGAATTTATATAGCACAAACTACTAGCTTATTTAAATTAACACTTCAAGTCTTTAATTGTAACAGTATATAGTGAAGATATTGTATAGGTGGAATAACAAAAATTTCAAAAAAGAATACTTAAGAAAATTGGAAAAAAATTAGTAAAGGTAAAAGTCTGTTTCTCTAGAGAAGAGATCTTAAAGAAGAGTAATATTAGATTTGAGGATAGTAAACTTGTTCTTTTTCTATTTTTCTCCTTTATTATTTATTTTTATATTTCTATTTTTCCTCATCTAGGCTTAGCTAAGGGAAGTAATATAACATGACAAACCATGATAGCTGTTATGAGTTAGTTATACATTATCACAGTCATAGTCACAATATCATATAATATAGAGAAGGATCTAGAAGGATGATATCATATACTATATAACATAATGACTCTTATATACATAAGTTATAACATTTAGAGTAGGCTAGATGTAGACATGCACAAACCACACTCTAGAGGTATATAAAGTAGACTTATCTATACTAGGAACTCTATTGAGTTCTCTTGTGTTAACCAATACAAGGTTCCTCTTTTGTCCTAACTTTTGGACCTAAGTCATAACAAGGATCTGAAGTGGGTTGCTAGAGTTTGGAGTAGTTGTTGAGACTCAAAAAACAAATTACCAGATGATGAAACATAGATATACATAATCCATAGCAGAAGAGTCTATGAAAGTGAAAATGCACCTGAGATTGATATGAGTGTCATCTGCCATGGAAGACTGGTGTTTGTGGATCAGTCTATTGACAATATTCTAATGACCAAAAACATTATTACTATTGTTTGATACACACTCAGTCAATATTCACATGCTACTGTATTGTTTAAACATTGTCATGTTTTTTCAAAAAATTTCACTAGTATTATCTGAATTTCTTTCTGACAATAATGTCCAAATGAAGCTCAAATAATACATATCAAATTCTGTATACACTGTGGCTTTGATCCATCTATGGAAAATGAAATTGAACATCTAGGAAACTCAA
>JAJOHK020000182.1:0-36625 GCA_022457215.2 Leucocoprinus gongylophorus
CGACTTAAATCAAGGAGGTTGGATGATCAGAGGATGATTAAAAGGCTTAATAATAGGATTGCCGATGATGATCGAGAAAAGGCTTCGCAGAACGAAAGTCAGAAGGCCGTTGAATCTAGTTTACGCCAAGAAATCGGGGACTTGAAAAAGTGCGTTCTTTGATCTCCCTAAATTAAGAATCTTGTTGAAGCTTCATTAGGACGGTAATGGTCCTATCTTCGTTGTGACGACCTGATAGTCCTGACTTTGGATGCTTGCTTTTATATGTTATATAATACAAAGATCCAGTTGAAAGATGATGAACTCAAACGATTGAAGGCATCTATAGATGATAGCTCTAGTTCAGCCGAAATCCAGACACTCAAAAAGTACGTTTCGCAATATTTTTTCTCCAGTGATTCTCATACTAAGAACCTCTCTTTCCAGAAAAGTGAGCCTAGTCTACGATAGAATGGGCAGTCTATTGACCCTTGGTTTCCCTTAGATTTCAGAGTATGAGGGGGTAGTGAGACAACTCAAACCACTCACCACAAAGCAGGAGGAAAGGATCAGGAGCCTGCGGAGAGAACTTGAATACTATACCAATCTTTCTTCTTCTCTCCAATCAAACCCTCTTCCACAACCTCCGACACCATTCTCCTATGAGCACCTGCCATACCTTTCCCAAGCCCTCATCTATAAAAATCGGCCTGTTTCCTTTGTGACAACCCACGAAAACGCTTACATGAATGGATACACAAATGATTCCTCTTCTCGAGCCGAACAAATTCCGAAGAAGAATAAAGGCAAAGAACGCGAACCCGGCCCATCATACGACCTCTCATCTGCATCTTCCACAACCTGTGATTCTACAACGAGATCGACAGTCGTCAGTCCTCTCTTCACTTCCCAGAATCGCATAAACTCCATTTTGCCGTCCGAACAAGTTCTCCGTGGTGCATCACCTGATCGTAGGGTGGTTCCTACGTCCACAGTAAAACTTGCTGTACCTACCAAGTATGATCCAAAGTTAGTATCGGAAGTACGACCTGATCAACCTGCTCTTCCTACGCCTCCAAACCCTCACATTTCTTTCTATAATGGCTCAGTTGGAAAACGAGGGCAGACGACGTTAGATCTTCTCTCTGTGAGAGAGCCTGTGAATTGTCGGGTGAATCCTGCAAGAGATTTTGTGGATCCATATGCATTGACCGTGGCTTATGCTGCCGAATGCACTGCAGGATACGGAACGGGATATCATTTAGCAGAATATACGCCTGGTGAGGCAGCAAGAGTGATTGCTCATCGACCGACGGGAGTTGCGAGTGGGAATGCGGTTCCATACGTTAATTCAGGCGTGAGTGAGGGATGTGACAAGGAAAGAGAGCAAGAGGGGGAAAGAGATAGGAATGGTCAGAAGGGACTGGACAATATGAATGAATTGAGCAAGACCTTGTCTGAGGCCGGTGCAACGCTAACCGCTCGGCCGAGTCAGATTGGCCAGATCTACAACCCTGCCATCATCGGCAGCTCGTTTTCGCAGGTATCATCCATCGGCAGAGTAGGTCATCACCGCAATTCACGAACAGCACCTCTCCATTCATCCTCATCACCTGATTCCTGGGGTCAGAAAACTCAAATCGCAGGGTATCCAACCGAAACTGAGTCATTTAGCCACGGGCCATTGGGTATGATCGAGGATGGCTCGTTGGCCAGGGGAGTTCTTCAGAATATTCCAGGACCGGGACTTCCTTCGACATTGTATGGTACCATTAATTCCCATAATGCTACGACATCATCATCCTCAACAACAGTGCCTTCGCATCATACCAATTTGCCAGGTCAACTAGCTCAACCTGTCCCGGTTCCTGCGACGACCATTTCTACGGCTGTAACAACAGCAGAGTCACCCTCTACCGGGGCTGCTGCAGCTCATCTTGTCTCAGATAACGGTTCCGTGAGGACGACACCTTCATTACCCCTTCTCGACTGGCAAAGCACGGGGTCCAGTTCGAATCTGAACTTGAGAGGATTCGCTCATGGTGCAGGAGTGGCCGCAAGATCAACCGACGTGGATTTGGAGAATTGTGAACCTCGTATTCCAGAGAGCATGATTGTCAGCCATCGTACGGGAGATGCTACCGCGGGTGTGAATAGGATAGAAGCAGATGATGGGAATGGGTTTCCTGTTTTAAGGGAGAGTGATGAGGAAAAGACACCTGTGATTCGATCAACGAGGACTTTAGCTCCGGTACCGGATTCTGGTGTAACAAATGAGGATGGAGCAAGACCCGAATCAGATTTCTATGGTGTTGCAAGTTTACAAATGTCTTCTGGGCATAGACAACGAGAGCAAGATGGCAGTGATCAGGACAGGGATAGAGGTAGGGACAGAAACAGTGGCGATAGAGATATAAATAGCAAGAGAACCCGAAGCCATAACAAGACCGGGAGACATCCATTAATCGCTTCACTAGTTCCGACATATACTGGAGAGGGAGGGATTTCAAGATACGCCGACGCCCAGATGACCTCTGCATTCCAACACGCGACCTCCGGTCATCAGCCAACATCCAGCCAAACACAAACTTTATATTCAAAGCAGCGACAGATGGACCAGCTGTGGCATGACAATGGCGCTCAGGCACCGCCATCATCGAGTTATACCCAACCATCCTTTTCACCCTCCTCTTTGTCCTTGCCACAGATCCAATCACATACTACTACTCAACCACAGCCACATGCATATTCACAATCACATTCTCGTCATTTGGATCATCAATCATCAGTTTCAACGGCACCTCTAGCTGTTGAACCCCAACACAAGGGACCTCAATCAGCTGCGCCTAATATGGCACCTTTACATGCTCCATCTGACTGGTCAGAAGTTGGGTACTATAATGATAGTCTTTCTACCTCGCATTCACGGCCCCAGTACAACGCCTATCCAAGTACCCAATTGAGCAACGGTGGTAGTCAGAGCTCGCTTGCTTCGCCTACGCTGTTCAGTTCCAATTCAAGCACAAATGCATTGGGCTTGGATGGTTTGAATGAATCCTGGCCTCTGCACATCACGGCTCCGATACCAGTTATATCGAGTGCGAGTTTTCTGAAGTCGTTCAGTTATGATAATTTCTCTTGAAATACATTAATAAAATACATTAATAGGGACTCGTGGGAATATACTTAGCCGCTTTGAGAATGTTGTATAAGACAGTGACGAACTGTTGACGAACTGTTGACGAACTGTTATATTCACTTGGTGTAAGATAAGACTAATACAAGTGAGTATGAGCATGGGAGTCAGTAGAGTTGTCAAAGATAATATCCAAAAAGATGTCAGGTAATAAGATTGTAATAAGATTATCTTATGTTGCTACAATCTATTACAATTTTGTATAATGTCATAAACCTACTTCTGAGACATCTGAGGTATTTGCTTTCTGTTCACAGATAAAGTCTCTCACCAGTCCTAGATATTTTCTGCATCCATGTGTCACATATCCATCTGAACACACCCGATCCATCTGACTACGTCACAGATAATGCTTACCTAGCATCTGATCTGCTCCAAACATCTGTAGAAGAGGATATCTTCCTTCCAGCCTATCCATACTCTTCTGGTATGGATCTACCTGGTTCCATTTCATATCTGATCACTCCATAACTGATTGTATGGTTTCCTCATGATCTTCATAGAACTCTGGACTCTATTTCCAAGGACTTTAGTATACCTAGAGTAGTTATCTGTTAGACATGATTCACACCTTGTTATCTGAGATCCAATAAGATCTCTTAGAAATCTAAATATGTATTATCTGAGAACACAGAAGCAGGAGTCAGAACAACCTTCAGCTTCAGCTTATATGCTGCACCTCTAAGAGTTGGACTGGTCACATATTTTGGAAGAGCACTTAGTGTTATAAGATGAGAGTGTGGACAGACTTTGCTAGGGTTAGTGTTATAAGACAAGAGTGTGGACAGACTTCAGGTAGAGTTAGAGTTAGGACAGATATAGGACAGTAGTAATTATTAGTCTACAATGGATGGAGAGCATATGACCTGTAAGTCATGTGATAGAGTCTAGAATGGTCTGGAAGGACTAACGGTCTAGAAGGATCAAGAGAAGTCTAAATGAAGAGTTAGGGTTAGGGATAACATCAAGGGACATGAGTTCCTCATGGTGTACACATGGTGCACACATGGTGATGGAGATTAAAGAGTATGACATCAGGGCACATGGATATGGCATAGTGGCCTTGAGGTAGAAGCATGGTGGATGGACATGAGGTAGACACATTGTTGTAGCATGGACTACATTGTATTTATATAAATAGAGGAGCAATACAGCAAGGGCTCCTTGTTGAGTTCTCTTGTAATTCCCCCACTCTTTACTTGATAGCCCATTGGAGAGCTTTGCTTGTTGTGAGATCATTTGTCCTTGAGTGATGAGTAGTTGCTACAACAGTTAGGATTAGCAGACAAAGATAGATAGTAGTATATTATTAGTCTACAATGGAGGAAGGGCACATGACCTGAAAGTCATGTGATATGATGTCATAGGCCTGGAATGGTCTAGAAGGGTCAATAGGGTCTAGAAGAGTCTACGAGGCTAGAAGAGTCTAGATAATGATGTTAGGGAGCATAGACACCACATTGCTACCACATGTAGAACACATGGATATTAGAGCAGAATGCACAGTCTTGCACAGTCACTGTGGGTAGACATGAGATAGACATGAGGCCTTTAGGGCAGGAATAGAAGTAGGATATTGTTGTAGCACAGACTACCATGTATTTATATAAATAGGGTAGTAATGTAGTGAGGGCTCCTTGTCAAGTTCTCTTGTAATCCCCACTACTAGATAGCCAACTGAGAGCTTTGTTGAAGTCAGCATATCACAAGTGCTGTTCTGGCAAGTAGTTGCTACAACACTTAGGAAAACTAGGAGGATAAAACCACTCAAAGGTGGTAAGGTGTGTTATCACCAACACTGGAGAATAGTGTTAGTTTTGGTCAATTTTTAGGAAGATGAAGTCCATGATGTTGATTCAGAAGTATGCAGAGTATGTAAACTCTATACTTAGTAATGCAAACTTGTAGAATGACCTTGGCTTAAGCTTATGTACTATACTATCTGTTTGCTATGTGGTCATAACTTCGGATGAATGGATGAAGTCTGAGATGGGAGTGAGTGCTGATTTGGTATACTGCTATTGAACACCAGAGATTGAGTTCAATAAGAATTATCTTCATTGATTATCAGACTAGCAAATTACAGTATAACTACTAGTCTTATATACAAGTAGAAGATATAGAAGATACTTGGGGTTTTAGTGTATAGCTTCTATCACACTGAGCAGAGATTTCAGTGGTGAAACACTAACAGAAGTAAGGTAGAAAAACTCTGCCATGGAAGACTGAGTCAGATAGAAGTATTCCCATTATAGAAGACTGGATATCTAGGTTATTGCATCATCATTGTAGGAATATGTTGCAAAAAGGATAGCTGTCACAGAGAATAGACTTGTTTCATAGATGTTAAGAGGACAGTATTACTGTAGAAACATATCTTTAGAATAAGTGGACTTGAAATATAACAGTATTCCTCTCTTAGAACTGAGCCTTCAAAGTTCTATTGAATTTATCCAAAGAACCTGTGATGATGCCTGGGTTATAAATATATAAAGAGGAAGAAAATTTTTTTGTTAACTTTTTTTCTGTTATCATCATATCTTTCTCTTTGCCCTCTGATATATTCCAAACTAATGTAAAAATGCTTGAATAGCAATACCAGGAGACACAGTAGTGGCATAAAGAAAAGAAATAGCTCTAAGTCTACCTGGAAGAAGTGGCTGAAGCTTGCTGTATAGAGCAAGCTATACAAAAAGCAAGAAGAATTACCAAGAATAAGACATAGAAGGAGACCTAAAAGTAGAGGCTCATAGAGAGAAAGAGAAAAAAAGTAGGCAGTTGGAATACCTAAAACAACTCTGAGACAAAGTCTTGGCTGAGGACACTGCCCTTTTAGAGAGCACTAAGACTTTCTAGATCATAGAATCTAAACACAAGGAGATTACCACTATCTTCTCAGAAGATGAGGCAGAGCAACAATTCTCCAAGAAAACTAAAGGAAAGCAACTGAGAAAGTACCATGGGTATACTATAGTTAAGATGGAAAGTAGAGGAAGAAACTCCATTGTTTGTCTCCTGTTAGAATACTGCTTTTGTTTTTTGTATTACTCTGAATTTACTTTTGATTTTTTGTTGTATTTATACTGTGTGAGGAAAAATTAAGAGACAGAAATGAAAATTAAAGTCCAAAAGTCTAAAAAGAAATCCTGTAAAGAGTATATGTAAATAAGGTTAAATTAAAACAAGTGGATAAAATATACTAAGAGAATAATAATAATTTCTATTAGAAGTATATGGAGACAGAGTATGAGTTTTGCAGTATGATCAAGACAAAGGAAGTGGACCAGGCTTAGTGGGATATACAATATGAAAATCAGATTCAGATATAGAGATTCACTCAGATTTGTCTTCTGTATCTTCATATCCTAGCCAGGTCACCTTGTGAAGGAGCTTGTATACCCATTAGTGATCAATTTTGGAGTTCACTATCTAAGAAATCTCATACTTGGATTCTCTATCAATTATAACTAGTATAGAGGCTAGTTGTATTCTTTTAGGAAAAGAGTTGGATATGATAGATTCAAGCATAGACATATAGAAAACTAAGTGGACAGAATGTATAGACTCTAGGAGGTGGAGGATGAACAATAGTATATCAGACTGGAAAATGATTTTGTAAGATTTGAGATATTCTTCAGAAAGCTTTTTTGAAGGCCAAGTTATTCTAAAGAACTGAGTCATAACAAAGACTTTGTCATCTACTTTAAAATCAGATATAGGAAAATATCACATATTAGTGGATTTCTAATAATGTTGTTGGACTATGGAGATTTTAGCTTTGAGGATATTTTGTAATTTATTGTGGTTATAAGCTTGGAAGAAAACAATATTATATTCAGAGTAAATAGTAATATTCAGATGATATTTCTTACTAGTGAAGAATGGAGAGACACTGGTAGTAGCACTTAGAGCATTATTGTAAGCAAACTCTATAAGAGGTAGAAGTTTGGACCAGTTGTCTTGCTGATAATTACAATATATACAGAGATATTGCTTGAGAGTTTGGTTTATATATTTGGTTTGTCCATCATCTTTGGGGTGGTAGCCTGAAGTGAAATAAAGTTGCATATCCAAAGTAGTACTTAAGAAATAAAAAAATTTTAATATAAATTTTGAACTTTTATTAGAGATGACATGGAAAGAAATACTATATTTGGAGAATATATGAAGAATAAACAGATGTGATAGTGTCATAAATAGGAATAAAGATCATCTGCTTGGTGAGCTAGTTGACTATAACCAGAATAGTATCAAACCTGGAGAATAATGGAAGTTTCTTGATGAAGTCTATAGAAATGGAATTCCATGGTCATTTGGGGATAGAGAATTGTTTGAAAGATCCATAGAGCTTGTGACATTATAGCTTAGATTACATACAAATAACACAGAACTTGTAAAATTATTATACATCAGTGTAATGGCTAGGCTAGGAATATCTGCAGTAAATGAGTTTTAGTATTTTGTTTTGACTGAAATGGCCAGTAAGGATGTGATCATGATTATACTAGAGAATGTATGTGTAGAAATTACCAGTAAATAGTACATAGATTTTGTCATTAAGGTAGAGAAAACTATTGGGGTCTATAGACTATTGGCTATTTGTAGGAATGTGTTTTGTAGCAATTGGGTCACTAGAAAGAGTCAAAAATATGTCTCAGTATAGAGTGTCTAGATCAACAACTGTAGCTGTATGAAGAAAAGGAAAGAGGAGGATAGTAGTTTATATAAAGGCTACAAGTTGCTTTTAAGTAAAGATTGGTTTGAAGTTGTGAAGATTGACTATAGCATAGGTAATATTCCTCTCTTTAAGGTAAATATCCTACTATATAGTAAGAGTGTCTGGTTTGGTGCCAAGATAACCAGGGCAGAACCTAATAACAAGGTTGAACTGAGAGAGATACTTAAACTACTATATTTGTCTTTAGGTCAACATCTTGGTAGTAGAAAAGTACTCAAGGTTTTTATAATTTATAACAATATTGATAGAATAGGCTAGACTCTCTAAATAGTGTTGCTAAATTTTGAAAGCCTTGAAAATAGAAAGTAGTTCCTTGTTATGTATGTCATAATTCAACTTTGCTATGGTAAAAGTACAGAAGTGAAAAGTGACTGGATGAACTTCATTTTCTTCATTTACAATAGAAAGAATTGCAGCAAGAGCATAGTCTAAAGCATCAGTTTCTACAATAAGTTAAATATCAGAAATCCAATACATGAGGATGGGAGCAGAGGTGAATGTTTTCTTGAGAGAGTTGAAAGTATCACAACAGGAGGAATCAAACTTCCAGAGAATGTCTTTCTAGATAAGGTATGTCAATAAAATAATAATGTCCAAGTAGTTGAAGATAAACTAGTGATAGAAGTTAGCAAAACCTAAGAAGGATTGAATATTCTTGACTTTGTCATTAGACATGATAAGACCAGAAGGAGAAAGAATATATCCCAGATACTCTACTGACTTAGAGTGAAATTTGTATTTTTCTGCTTCAGTATAAAGACTAGCCTTATGAAGACACTTGAGTACTTTTTTAATATGCCAATGATGTTTGGACATGTTATTTGAGTAAATGAGTATATCATCTAAATAGGTTACAACACAGACATCCAAAAGGTCAGAAAAGAGGTTATTCATGAATTGTTGGAAGGCTGTGGAAGCATTGATAAAACCAAAAGACATTACAGACTACTTAAATGATTTGTAACATGTTCTAAAAGCAGTTTTCTATTCATCACCTTCAGTGATGCAAACCAAATAGTAAGCATGGTAAAGATCTATCTTTGTATATACTTGAGCTTTGCAAGGTGAGTCTATTAGATTAGAGATGAGCAGGGGTGGATAGTGATCTTTTTTTGAGATATAGTTAAGACCACAGAAGTTGATGTAGAGATATAGTAGACTATCTTTCTTCTTGATGAATAAGACTGATATACTATGTAAAGAGAATGTTAGTCAAATAAAACACGTATTGAGGTTTTTCTCAATAAACTTCTTGAAAGCCTCTTGTTTGGATGCCAAAAAAGAGTATATAGGGCCAATCAGAGGTTAAGCACCTTCTTCTAGATTGATTTGGAGGTTATAAAAATAATAAGGAGCAAGGATTTCAGCCTTTGTTTTGCTGAAAACATTAGCAAATTTGTAATACTTAGAAAGGACATTGAAAAGGTCAGGAGCCTTTATAAGTTTTGTAGAGTTGGCCTAAATGTCCAAAGAACAAAGATAGAGTTGAAACTTGCTAGAGCTCAGAAGTTTTGATGTATATAAGAATGCCATAGTATCAATAATAGTAATGTTAGGTTGTTCAGAGATAGACATGGAGGTTTTAAATACAGATATGGAAACTATAGAATCTAATAATTGCAGAGAGATATTAGAAAATAATAGAGATGCCAATAGTGTGTTGGTCATGATACTAGAGAGAGTAAGATTTTCCCACAAAGATGGATGGAAGTTTATTAATCTATTTATCCAGTCAATCAGTGGATTATGTTGGGTGAGCCAGTTGTATCCAAAAACCAAAGAGTAGAAAGAATTAAGCAAGATAATATAGAAGTTTAGAGTCATATAATTACTAGTAGGGAAAATTATGGGCAAGTTAGCAATTTTGGAGATAATGTTGTTTGATGAACCATCAAATAAGTAGAGAACAACTAGAGGGTTACAGATATTTTCAAGTGATGAGTATCCACAAATTTTGAGTTTATAAAACAATGAGTAGACCTAGAGTTGACTAGGGCTCAAAATGGGATTTTATTAAGATGATCCTAACCAAGAATCAAGGAAGAAGTAAGAGAGACAAAGAGGAAGTGAGAATCAGAAAGAGCAGATGTGTTAAGTCAGATGGGACTTATTACTGTATAGAGAAGTTCAATATGGCCCTCAGTTTGTGTAAAGTCCTAAGAGTCACTCTCTATTTTTCTAAGGGTTTTTTAGAGATAGCTACAGGAGTGTTTGTAGCTGCTAAAGCACTATAGTCTACTTTTGGGGGTAGGAGTTCAGCTTGTAGTCTTTTACACCACAATAGAGGTATAGGTTATTTTTAAAGTGCTTCTTGTACTTATCACTGATCAACTTGCCATCATTGGCCAGCTTGGAGAAGAGATTCATTCATAGAGAATTAGATTGTTTCTTAGAAGTAGAGGGATAATATGTTGGAAAGAATGATTTGGCAGATGAAGCCATCAGGGATGTATTTGTCTTGTTTTAAGAGACTATAGTATTACCAGTAGAGGAAGCTTTATCTTGCTTCTGGGAGTGAGACTCAAGAGCTTCCTTTTCTACCTGTCTTGCATAATGGTCATAGTTGTAGTCTCAGTAGTAGTGATCAATAGTTATTGCTAAAGCATACATGTTCTGGAATAAGGTAAGTTTTCCTTGTTTCTGAGTAAAGATGGGATTTTGGATCTGATTAGGATATCTCTAGTAATAGTGATAGTATAGAATACTATTTTCCTAACCTAATTGGGGAGCATGGCATATGAAATCCATATTGTAAGTAGAGATTTTATTACTAGGCTTCATATAAAGATTATCTAGCATAGTAGCTACTTCACCAATGGGATCCAAAAGACCAAAGTGTTGATTTAGTTTATTAATAAAAAGGTTCTAGTTGAAGAGCCAGTTTTACAGGATTTTCTGGTCTTCTTAGTTGAGGTCCACCTCAAACTAGTTCTGGACAACTCCAGTGAGATAGGTCATTGTAAAATTAATTTTTACAATGTCTGTGTTGAATTGTATAGGATTAGTGTAGAAGTAAAAACTTAAATTAGCATTAAGACTAGTAGTTTGATTAGCTGTAAGTGTGTTTGCAAGTTGGTTAACTGCTCATTAGTATTATCATTGTGATGAGATTTTGACTGTGAACAAGTAGTAGAATTAGATCTATTAGTTGCCAAATTAGTAGTGAGATTAGCAGTAGGAGTATACTTCTAATTAGAATTATTGTCTACAGAGACAATGCTTGGACCAGGAACAGGCAAAACTGTCTGGGTAAGTTGAATAATATAGGTTAAAGATCTTGGAGATGATCAGCTTTTTTGATGAATATGTCTTGAATATTATAAGGTATTTGGTAGATATACTCTAAAGAGGTTATCACTAAAATGTAAGATTGTGTTAAAAGATATTACAAGCAGTAGGGCTGGAGTTGATCCTGAATGAGTTAAAGAGTTATGGTGGAAGAAAGCTATTAGACTTTGAAGTGCAAAAGAGTTGTTTTTCACAAATAAGACTATGACAGAGGATTTAGCAGATAGAACTGCTCATAAGCAATAGCAAACTTGGTAGTCTGATAATACTATCAGGTATAGTTCATACTAGGAGATAAAGTTCATGGGGTTGACTCAGAAGTATACAGGGTGTGTAAACTCTATACTTGGTAATATGAACTTGTAGAATAACCATGGCTTTAGCTTATGTGCTATACCATCTGTTTGCCATATGGTTGTAACTTCAGATGAATGAATGAAGTCAGAGTATCACAAAATAAACTACTTACTTATTTGTGATATCTAAATCTTAGGTACACTCTCAGAGGTTTAGAAGTGATTTAGAAGTTCAATAATAATGACAATGATGATTAAGATCAACACAAATGATAGAAAATAAAGATTGATAATAAATAATATTAAGTCTAAAGTTTAATTCTTAAACACAGAAGTATATATACAAAAAAGTAATGGTTTGTGCACAAGCTGTTTCCATCATATGATCAAAACTTATATCTGATAGGAGCTGTTATTTGTCATAGCAGCTGTCAGGCTAATTTTAGAAGATAACTAATTATGTCACTACATTGATATGCTTGTATCTCTATGAATACTTACTACTATATAATATATTATATATTATTGGAAACTATTTAATGAACTATTCCAATGCAAGTTTGATTGTGCAAATCTGTCTAGTGGTTCATGAGATATTAGCAAATAAAGATTTTATAGTGAATGATGACCTGATATCTCAGTTATTTGTTGTTGCTTTTGTACATTCTATATATATGCAGATAGCTCTCATTTAGAGCATTATAATACAACTTAGTTTGTGAAAATCAGTCCACTAGTTGTGGAGATACAAGCTGAATGAAGTTTGTAATAGTAGACTCTATTTATTTTCATTTCATTTTTCTTATTTTTAGACTTAGAGTTAAAAACTAATATAATATTACAAACTGTTATACTATATGATACTGTGTCATATATATATCACATGTCACAGGTATGGTCACATAGTTGCATATCATATAAAAAAAGATTCCAGAATAATAATATTATATAGTATATTTACTATATATGTTTCTTATAACTGATATATATTCTTTAGGATAAGCTAGGTTTAGTATAGCATTAACTATTATCCTAGCATATATATGGTAGATACATTATACTAGAAACTTTATCAAGTTTTCTTATATTAACCTAATATAAAGTTCTTTTTTTACTCTTATACTTAAGCTTGAGTTGTAATAAAATATTCCATAGTTTCTAGTTTGGAAATTGACTAAGAATTATTTTTCTGACTAATATTAGTTAAGAATCTTCTTCTTGCTAACCTCTGATTTTCTAAAATTACAATTATGTAATAAGTAGTAAATATAATGTATAAGTTGAGAACAAGATTGTCTTTCAATATTATGTTATTTATTCACAGATAAGCTTTTATACTTGATTTTTTTCCAGATAAGTTTCTATACTTGATTCAATCTTGTTCTGATGCAACTGATCATGAATATTTGCTCAAAGTAAGTTTTTATTCTATTTTCTATACACAATCTTGATAATAAGTCATAAAAGTATGGTAGAAGTATAATATAATATAATAAGTTAAGTTATATCTTAGAGTAGATTAGTATAAATAATATATAAGCCAATACTAGAAGTATATAAAATAGACTAAATTGTAATAGAAACTTGTTAGATTATGCCAGTTATCTTGTCTTTTGCTTATAAAGAGCCAAAGATATTAATCAAGCTCTGAATTGATCTATTTAGTTTGTCTATTAGTCTGTGAATGCCAAGTGATAGATAGTATAACTATAACTTCAATCTTAAGTAAATAGTAGAGCTTTCTTGTAAAAAGAGTAACAAATTGCAGTTTGTAGTCTAATATAATATGTAAAAAGGTTATACAACTTCCACACATAGTATTAAAAGAATCTGGCCACTCTTCTAGTGTTGACTGTAATTTAAGTTGGAGTAAAGTAAGTTGTTTTGAACATAGATTTTACTACTATTATAACTAAATCAAAATTTATGAATTCCAGAAGTTCTACAACAAAGTTTATTTAATTATCTTCCACCTTATATTTGGAATAGGCAAAGGGTGTCATTCTTTAAGATATTGGCTCCAGATAGGCTTAGTTCTTATATAAAAATTATAAGTATTGATATACCAACCAATATATCTCAATATCTACAGCTACCAATAGTTTTATAATACTAACTCCAAAGTCTTCTAATATTCTGCATGCTTAGCTATTTTTGAGTCATGATGGAATAAGATAACACAGCAGCAAAATTCTGGTATATCAGAAATATAAACCTTATCTCTAAACAGAAGAAAACCATTATTTCCAGATCACTTTAAAGTGTTACAAATTTCATTAAACTTGTATCTCTATAACTAGTAGACTAATTCCCACAAACTAAGTTGTACTGGAAAGCTCTAAATAAGAGCTATTTGTATATATAAAGAATGTATAAAAGTGATAACAGATTACTGATATATCAGACTATCAGTAACCACAAGTTTTATTGGCTATTATCTTAGAAAAGAGTAGACAGAATCACATAATCAAACTTGTGTTGAAAAGCACTCATCAAACTGTCTCTGATGATATATTATATATTATATGGAGATGAATATTCATAGAGATACAAGTATATTAATGTAGTAACATAATTAGTTATATTTTACAATTAGCTTGACATCTACTATAATAGATGATAGCCCCATCAAGTATAAGTGTTGATATGTGATGGAAACAGCTTATGAACAAACTATTACTATTCTGTATATATACCTCTGTGTTTAAGGATTAGACCTTAGACTTAACAATATTTTTTATCAATCATCATTTATCCCTTATCAATTATTATCTTTGTTTATTATTAAACTTCTGAGTCACTTCTAAACCTCTGAGAGTGTACCTAAGGTTCAGATAACACAAAAAAGTGAGTAATTTATTTTGTAATATAAAGAGTACATAAACCTTATAGACAACTGCTAGAGTTTTTATATAGCTATTTTATATATTTATCTTGCTTGTTTAGTATATTTCCATAGTAGATATTTGTCAAAAATGCTTTGTCTTTGTCTTCTACTACCACTCCTTTTATTATCTAAATAGTGAGAAACTCTAGCTTGATCAAAATTTTATTCTCATTATTATATATGCTAATGTTATAATCTAGTTGTCAAGATAGAACATCAAACTTATTCATCAACTTTCTAAGATAGTTGCTAAGGTGATTGAGTAAAGACTACAGAGCTTAGTAGAGTTTGTACTTTAGAAAAACCTAAGTATATTACAAAACTGTTACAATTTAAAACTCAAAGTGTTTAAGTTAAGAAAGAAATCTTGTATTAGAGTTAATATAAGAGAACTTAATGAATTCATTACAAACTAGTTTATCTTATATACCATAGACTATGGTTTGTACACATACCATAACTAACCTACTCTAAAGTCTATATATATTCTATAAGGCTAATATATTATTACTATGTTATATAATGTTATTTGTTTCAAAACCTTCTATGACCTTTTTTGTATTATATGATTATATGACCAATTTGTGATAGATATCACATATTGTCACATTATGTGATATTATATTATAACTCTAATTTTCAATAAATAAAATAAACCAAGTCTATTGTTTTTGACTCTGATAAGAATATAATATATTAAATACAACCTACTTTCAGAAAAATCTAAGTAATGCTAAGCTAGCCCAAGAATAATAGTATACAGATGGTTAGGAATCTGAACAAAAGTATCTAGAATATTACCTGAAAAAACAGGATCTATTTAACAATAATTAGAGAGTAGCAAGTAATAATTCTGGATATCTCTCAAGAAAGTAGAGTTTAAGTATAGAGTTGAAGATTATTTATAGAAACTATTTAGTGATATTGAAGGACTGGAAAGTTGTTAGCAATAGGGAGTAGTAGGGTTAAGAGAATAAACACTATAGACTTTGATAATAGTATTGGGCCTTGAGTTAAAAGAGTGAATATCATAGACTTTAATAGTAGTATTTAACAAGAAGTCTCAAACCTTATAAGTCTTAGCAGTAGTATTGAGGCCAAAAGAGTAGGTTTTCTTACATACTCTCTTTTATTTACAGATCAGTTATTTATATTTTATTTTCTAGTAACTTGTCATATAGACTCCAAGTTGTTTTGTATCTTAAAAACTATCTCTATAATATCTTCTTAGCTATCTTTTACATTACCATTCATCTAGCCACAGTTCTAACTACAGAACTCAGTATTTAAGACTAAGTAGATATTCTGTAGTTCTTTAGTCTAGAAATTAAACCAAAGTAACTTATTTTTTTCTTTAAGCTTAAATCTAAGTAAAATCACTTTTTTCTCAGACTTTAGTCTAAAATTATTATCTATGGTTTTATCACAAGTTTATAGATAAGTATTTTAAGCTTGATATATAACCTAGATAATTTATCTACTCTTATAAATAATCATATTCTTAGATAAGTTTCTATACTTAATTTGACTTTTTTCTATATAACTAACTAAGAATATTCACTTAGAGCAAGAATTACACTTAAAGTAGAACAAGAAGAGGATCTACCAGCACTTACAGAGATTAAGTCTAGTTTATGATATGAATCTAAGAGAGAGGCCAGCTATATTCCATCTTTATATATATTATTATCTTCTACAACATTACCACTATCACAAATATCTTCACCAATCAATTTACCATTATACTATAATATGAGTCAATATGATATCTTAGACTAAATTTTACTTCAAATAAGATAACAGATAGAATAGATAGTAGTGTTATAGATATTATTGGTAATTAGAGAAGGAGTAGGAGAAATAGAAAGAGTAAAAGCAGTAGCTCCAAAATCTAATATTAGGTTCAATACTAAGGTAAATAAGCTATCTATCTTTGATGAAGATACTAACAAAGTAGTAGATTTTGCAATAATATATTAACTTTATATTAGGATAAAGATGTGGAAAGTAATAGCAGAAGAGGAGATACAGTGAGTATTATCATATATGTAAGAAGGATTAGTAGCTATTTGGAAGAAGGATATAATAGAATATTTGCAGAATAGAGAATTGGAGTTTCTAATAGTAGGAGATTTTTTAACTGAGCTGAAAAAAGAATTTGATAGTAGAGATAATAAGTTAATAAAGGTAGCAAAGTTGAAGAAAGTAGATTAAGAATAAAAAATAATAGAGAAATTTGTATAGAAGTTTAGAAGAATAGCAAGAGGAAACAGATATAAGAGAAGATATTTGATTAAAGAATTTAAGAGAGGTGTAAATAGTATTATTAGATATAAGCTGATAAAGATAAAAAGAGAACAGAGATTAATATAATAGATAAATAAAGTAGAGTATAATTTTGGAAATGCCATAGCTTACATGCCATAATTCTGAAATTGATTGGAGAACAGAAGAAATAAAAATAATAAGATATCTAAAGAAGTGTGGAAAATAGTAGAGATTAAAGCAGAGAAGACTAAATTGGTAGAGGTAGAAAAAAAAAGAAGAAAAGAAGAAGAGAAAGAGCAGAAGAAGAAAAAGAAAATAATAAAAGTAAAGAAGGTAGTAGAACAGTAGTATCACAAAATGAACTACTCACTTATTTGTGATATCTAAACCTTAGGTGCACTCTCAGAGGTTTAGGAGTGATTTAGAAGCTCAATAATAATGACAATGATGATTAAGATCAATACAGATAATAAAGGATAAAAATTGATGAAAATTAATATTATTAAGTCTGAGATCTAACTTTTAGACACAAAGATATATATACAAAAGAGTGATGGTCTGTGCACAAGCTGTTGTCATCATATGATCAAAACTTGTATCTGATGGGAGCTGTCAGGCTAATTAGGCTTTATATTTGTTGAGATTCAACTTTATCTTAAAACATGCATTAGGAACAAAAATAAGAAAGGAAAATAGATTAAGTAGGAGGCCAGATTAGAATATGAGAATAGAAAATAATAATAAAAACCAAAAATCTAATAAACAAAGAATGAATTTGAGGCTTGAAAAATGTAGTAACAGAAAGACCTGAAATAGAATTAATAGAAAAAATGCAAGGAGAAAAGATGAAAAAATAGTTAGAGTAATAGAGGAAATAAAGCAAGTGTTAAGATATTGAGAGGAGACAAATATCAGATAGATGAGAAGTTAGTATTGAAGGAGAAGAAATTGTATGTGTTAAAGATGAGAAGTTGAGAATAGAGATTATCCAGTTACATCATAATGTATTAGTAGCAGGATATAGAGAAAGATGGAAAATGACAGAGTTAATAACAATAAACTATTAGTAGCTAGAAGTAATAAAAGATGTGGGAAGATATAGACAGATATAATCTATATATTATATTCTGATCTAGCTATATCCATTCCAATCTACAGATAACATCTTCTTTCTCATCTGCATTCTGTAATCTTTTCTAGTGTAGATTATATCTCTTCATTTCTCCTCAGATATCTTTACTAAACTCTTAATAACTTCATGAATATCCATTCCAAATATGTAACAGCTTCTATTTCTAGATAACTATCTTAGATAGCATACTTAGTATATAAGATAGTAGTTTATACTGTAATAGCCTTATTCTGAAAATCAACTAAAACTATCACTAACTTTCAGCGTTAGTAATAACATACTTTCTATTTTCTGGTAAACTTGTTTGCTTACCATGTCCTGCATATCTCTTTCAAAATATGCAACCTATACAACCTGTAGAGATACTGCACACAAGTTGAAGTAGAAGGTCATTCTGACTTCTGTATTCTGTATACTTAGATAACACACAAATAACTTATTTGGACTTCTGAGAGCCCATCATCAGATCTTGGATAACAAGATATAAACCACATCTAATACTGTGTCAGAGAATAAAAAATAGAATAGAGGTATTAGTAAAGAAGTTGATGGCAAATGAAGTACTAGAGAAGCTATAGACACACTTGATAGTGGACTTTATTACAAAGTTACCATTAGCAGTAAAAAAAGGATACAATTTTGGTTGTATATAATAAATTGTCTAAAATGTCATATTTTATGACAACTATAATAAAAATATTAGTGAAAGGGTTAATAAGGTTATTTAGAAATAATGTGTGAAAGTTGCATAGATTGTTAGAAAGTATAATTTCAGATGAAGAGCTATATGAGAAGATCTGCCTTTGAACAAAGATTAAGTATTCCAACTTTATCTCTAGCCCTGCCAAGCCCTACAGTGTTCTTATTCTCTATCAGTTAGTACTCTTCTATTTCTACCAAACTCTGTAGCTTTTTAAGCTAACATTGTTAATTTTCTAATTCTGTCAGACTCTACAGACTCTTGTAAGCATATTGTTGATATCTATTATTAAACTTCTCCAATATTACTACTATAAGCTTTCTTTCTTTCTTTTCTGGTAGATGTTTAGACATTTTTATCAAAGTTTCTAATTATACAGTTCTTATCTTATATCAGTATTGGTCTACTAGATTGGAATAAACTCTAATAATATTTATAATAGTTGCCATTCCTAAAAGTTGTTATATGCCAAGTCCACTCATTCAAAAGCTTATTCTCTGTAGTCATATTATTTTATTTAAACCCTAACAAAAGTCTATCTTCTATAATGACTTTATTTTCATAATATATTCTTTACAGCAGTGTTATAACCAATTCCAAACCTCTTGAATACTTTGTCTTCCATGATAAAGATACTCCTTTCTAACTTGGTCTTCTATAGTAGAGTTTCTTTATTTGATTCTTTTCAGTATTTCACTACTGAAACCTTTGCTTGGAGCTATACTCTGAAACCTCTGAGTTTTTTTCTTTCTATTATACTTGTATATAAGGCTAGTAGATGTTATAAGACAAGAGTATGGACAGACTTTAGGTAGGGTTAGGGTTAGAACAGAAATAGACAGTAGTATATTATTAGTCTACAATGGAGGAAGAGCACGTAACCTGGAAGTCATATGAGATGATGTCATAGGCCTAGAGTGGTCTAGAAGAGTCTATGAGGCTAGAAGAGCCTAGATAATGATATCAGAGAGTATGTACACCATATTGCTACCATATGTAGGAGACATAGATGTTAGGGCAAGATGCATAGTCTTGTACAGTCACTGTGGAGTAGATATGAGGTAGACATATTATTGTAGCATGGACCACCTGTAACTTATATAAATAAGGTAGCAATACAGTGAGGGCTCCTTGTTGAGTTCTCTTGTAAATCCCTACTACTAGATAGCCTACTGAGAGCTTTGCTGAAGTCAGTATATCACAAGTGCTGTTCTAGTGAGTGGTTGCTACAACAGTAGATATATTGTATTTCACTAGTCTGATAATTAACTATTCAAGTTGAACTCTATTCCTAGTATTTTTCAGCAATATTCTATTATCAGTACTTACTCTTCTTAGATTATACTTCATTTCTAAAGTTGCAACTATATAGCAGATAGATAGTATAATACATAAGTTAAAGCTAAAATCATTCTGGTAAGCTCATATTATTATGCACTTTATACAGAGCTTTCACACTTATCACAACTCTAAGCCAACTATATAGACTTTTGCCTTCTGGTATAAGCTGAGCCTAATAGAAGTCTTTATTCTATTCTCTTAGAAATTTTTGGAGATGAACATTACTTGTACTTGTTAGTTAATATACTTAGGACTTTCTGAAGATTATAAACTCTAAAAAATCTTACAGACTTCACTAGTTGCTCTAATAGTAGTATGGAATTTCTCTTTTGGATTTTAAATATTAATTAGTCTAGTAGTTTAGAATTGTCTATTTTCATATCTTGATTTCTGTTGCCATTTCTTGCTTCTTATCTAATGCTTATCTTTAATAACTATTTCATAATTTCTATTAGTACTAGCAAAGCTTTAGAGCTTTTCTAATCCTATTTTAAAGAAGTAGCCAAGTGTCAGCATCTCTTAGATGTTACAACTCAAAGACTTTAGAGTAAGTCAATAAGAAAAATCTTATATTAGGGTTAATATAAGAGAACTTGATAGAATTCCAAGTACAAACTAATCTATCTTATATACCATAGATTGTGGTCTATGCATACACTACCCTATTCTACTCTAAAATATATATATTTGCTATAATGTCACTATACTATTGCCATATTATATAATATCATTTGTTTTAGATCTTTCTATGTCTTTCTTCATGTTATATGATCATGTGACTGTGATTGTGACATATAACATTATGCTAACCTTAATCCTAAGTCTCTTTGAATACTAGATCCTTTATACTCAATATTATCCTATTTTTCTTCTTCTATTCTTTAGTTTCTTTCCTCTCTCTGTCTGTTTGTTACTTCATTTCTTTCTATGCATTTCTCAAGACCACTCCTACTTCCTCCTGGACCCTTTTCATTCTTACCACAAACTTCATTACTTTCTCCACTTTTTCTTTTTTTCTAATATTCACTCCTATTTTCAACTTTTTACTATAGTTTGTTATGAATAGGAATATTCTTGTTGCTAAATGTACTTTGTTATTAACCACAAACTCTGTTAATGCCAACCATTCTGGCCAATTCTTTTGCTTATGATCAATAAAGAATCTTAAGTATTGTTCTAGTTCCTAATTCATTCTCTCTATCTGACCATCTGTTTGAGAATAGAATGATGTTAACAACTTTGTCTTAATTTCCAACATTCTATTCAACTTCTTGGTTAACTCTGCTGCAAACTGTAGTCCTCTATCTGATACCATACTTTCTGGTAGCCCATGCAATTTCCATTTCATAAATTATCTCTAAACAACCTTGTTAATTCCTTCATCATTATTTCTTCCATTGTTGTTACAAAATGTGTCATCTTGAACAACCTATTAATAGCTTCTCTAGTATCTTGCTCAGCTTTAG
The DNA here is from genome assembly GCA_022457215.2 of Leucocoprinus gongylophorus. Classification (NCBI taxonomy): domain Eukaryota; kingdom Fungi; phylum Basidiomycota; class Agaricomycetes; order Agaricales; family Agaricaceae; genus Leucocoprinus; species Leucocoprinus gongylophorus. The sequence goes on from JAJOHK020000182.1 coordinate 21,292, forward strand.
CTTTCCCACCAATGCCTCTGTTCTATTTTTCATTTATTAACACATATTATATTCTTCCACATATTGTTCTATATCTCTTGTTACTCCTGACCACCAATAATTTCTCATTACCAACTCTGTTGTCTTCCATCTTCCTCTATATTCTGCTACTGGTACATTATAATGCAACTAGATTATTTTTGCTCTTAACTTCTTATTCTTTAGTATATATATATTTTCTTTTTTAGTACTAAATTTCCTTTTATCTACCATTCATCTTCCCTTAACAGTTTGACTCCTATTTTCTTCATCTCTTCTACTACTTTAACTACTTCTTCATCCTTACTCTTAGCTAATTTTATTTTTTCTAATATATCTACTTCATGTTTTTCTATTACTACATTGCCTAAACTATATATCTACTATTCCTTAATTAAAGTCTGATTTTCATTATCTTTTTCTATATATATTTCCTAGTCTGTCCTCTTACTTAGTCTATCTGCCTTTCTTATTTTTGTTTCTGGTTCATGTTTTAAGGTGAAGTTAAATCTTAATAGATAAAGTGCCCAGAAAGCTTATCTTCTATTTAAATTCTATGTTTTTATAAAATATTTTTAGTTTTTTTAGACCTCAAAATTGAACTCAGTGCCTTCTAATAAGTATTTCTAGTTTTCTAATCCTCTTATTACTGCCAGTATCTCCTTATTGTGAATCTCATAGTTTGTTTCTATCTTATTTAGAAATTTTGAAAGAAACACTACCAGTCTTTACCTTCCATACTCATACTCTATAAGTAACACTTCTTCTATAGCATAGTTTGACATATTTACTTTCATTCTTATTTTTTTAAATCTAAATCTAGTGCTGCCAGTACCAGTTCATTTGTAAACCTTTCTTTTTAACTCCTAAAATAACTTTTCCTATTCTTTTGTCTATTTCCACTTCTGATCCTTCTTCACCATATTGTGTAAAGGCCTGGCTATTTCTACAAAATCCTTCATAAATTACCAATAATAGTTGGCTAGTTTTAAGAACTTTTGTATGTCCTTAACTTCTTTTGGAGTTGGCTAATTCAGTACTCTTTTTACCTTTTCCTGCTCCATCTTAATACTCTCTAGTCCTATTATTACCCCTAAGAATCTACTTCTCTAATCTTCTACTTATACTTTTCTGGTTTTATATATAGGTTATTTTCAGCCAACCTTCTTACTACTTTCTCTATTACTTTGTTATGCCTCTTCTTTTTTTCTGCCCCCACAATTATATCATCAATAAAGCTTACCACTTCTCTAGTGTTAATTAAGCTCTGTAGAATCTCATTCATAATTGTTTGAAATGTTGCTGAAAAATTGGTTAGCCCAAAGAATATAACTATTAGTTCCAATAATTCTTTTAGAGTCATGAATGTCATCTTCTACTCATCTCTCTTCTTTATTTATATATTATTATATCTCTACCTTAGATCTAACTTTGTAAATACCCTCTTTATACCTATGTTTTCTATAATGTCTGAAATAAAAGACAAAGGATAATTGTTTTTAATGGTTTACTTATTTAAATACCTATAGTCCTGGACCATACACTTCTTTCTATCTTTATTTCCTACAAAAAATACTGGTACCATTTGAGATAACTTTGATGGTCTAATATATCCCTTTCTTAATTGTTCTTAAATAAATTTGCATACTTTTTCCCACTCTTTCCTTGACAATGAATATACCTTCTCCTTTCTTGGCACAAATTTCTCTTTTGTCTCTATTGTATAATCTCACACTTTCTTTACCAGCACCCTTTCACTATGTTTCTTTTCATAAACATAGATTTACTTGTGAAATCACTCTGGTACTAGTTTTTTTGCTTTCTCTCCTGACTTTGCTGCTTTCTCTTCTTTATCTCAGATCTCCTATTCCTCTGCTATCTTTTTTACTTCTATTATTCTTTTCTTTTTAGTTTTTTCTTTTCTTTTCTCTTTGGATTCTTTTCTTCTTGTTTCTTTTTCTCTTTCTTTTTTTGTTTCTACCACCCTGACTTTCTCTGCTTAAGCCTCCACTGTTCCCTACACTCTTCTGGACATCTTGTTATTTTTACCTCTTCTGTTTTTCATTCAATCTCTAGATTATAGTATGCAAGCCATAGCATTCCTAAAATCATGCTCTATTTCTGATCTCTGATCACATCAATCTCTATTCTTCTTTTATGCCCTTGATAGTAAATATTTACCTCCACTGTATGTTCAATAGGTTTTTCTTTGTTAAAAGACCTATCCACATTTCTTACATATATAGGTTCTTTTATCTTTTTTAACTTAAACCCCTACTTCCTGGAGAACTTCAAACTTATAACTAATTATATTGCCTTACTATCCAATAACACCTTTACTCTTATTTCTTCAGATATATCAATTTTCTCTAATCCTATCATTATAGTAACTTCTCTTAACATATCTTTATTATCTAGATTGCAACTAGGTATATTATTTACTACTTTACTAAGCATTGCAAATCTATTACTATTAGAACCCAATTGGGGACTATTAGGTTCTCTTCTCCATTTAAATTATTTGTTATATTCTAATTGTTCTCATATTCTATTCTTCTTCTTTGGCCTATAATTATACTACTGCTCTATACTAGTTAGAGGCCTTTTTACCTCCATTAACTTTCTCCTAATCATTCTATTTATTCTTCTTTTGAATTCTTTCACTAATATTTTTTTCTTATACTTACTATTTCTACCTATTTTTTGAAATTTCTATACAAATTCTTCCATTTTCCTTTCTTTCTGTTCTATTTTTCTGAGTTTTGCTACTTTAACCAACTCTTTGTTTCCTCTTTCAAATTTCTTAATGTTAATAAAAATTCTCTTGTTGACTTGAATTTTACTTCTTCTGTTTCCAAATCTTTTAACCAGTTTTCCTTCTATATATCTATTAATTTTCCTTATACATATAATAGTATTCATTGTATTTGTTCTTTCACTACTACTTCTCTCATTTTCATTCTCAAAAATAATATGTATACTATAATAAATTCTTCCACCTTCTCTACTTCTTCACTGAATACTAGTAGCTTAGCCATCTCTATATTGTCAAGACGACAGAAAGTAAACTTAATTCCTTTTTATTTTCTCTCTTATTTTTATTTTTATTTATTTTTCATTTTTCTATTTTTAGAACTCTGGGGTTAGGGTTAGAGGTGATCAGTCATATCTGATGGTATAGTCACAATATTGATCATAAGACTTAAGAGAAGAATGTAGAAAGTTCTGGAACAAATGACATTATACAATATGGATATCACATATTGGCCTCATGCTTTACACATGGTCATTTAGGGTAGGGTACACAGTAACTAGCATGGACCATCTGTAGAAGTATGTAAGGTAGACTAGTTTGTAAAGAGTCCTTTATTGAGTTCTCTTGTGTTTACTCTAATATAAGAGTTTGTTCTTTTACCTAACTCTAAAGATTTAAGTTCATAACATATATTGGACCCTGTGTTAGGCTTTTCTGTTACTCTTTCTTCTTCTCTTATCACTAATAAGACCTAAAGTTGTATCTGTATCACTGCCAACTACTCCTGCTGCTATCTAATAACTTGGTGAAGATTGTATTGACTTATGATGTTGTTGCAGTATAGGAGAGTTAATGGTGATAGTAGTATTGATGGTAAAGATATGTAAAGTGGTAATAAAGAGGAGCTGGTACTAGTTTCACTTTCAGATTTATATTCTAAACTTAAAGTAATTTCAGTAAGTACTAGTAGGCCCTCTTCCTATCCCACCTTGCACTTTTTACTAATTACTATCTTAAGGAAAAGGTAAATGATTTTGATCTAAAAAAACTGTTCTACTCTAGACAAGGCTTTAAAGATATATATTGTTCTCTTATATATACTAGTTACAAAGAGACTAATAGTATAGAGCTAATATAAGAAAAAGATATTGAACATGTTCACAAAAGATGATATGTCTGGAATGCACTAGTAGGCTCTGGTACAAGCAAACAGTTAAAATTTTTCTATTTGACCAGTATACTTCTTAACTAAAGAACTTGTGCTATCTCTCAGTCAAGAATGATAAAAGAGTAAGAGATTATAGAAAGAGCTCTGTGTTGAGCAATTTCTGAAAAAGGAATCAAGTTCTAATGTTATAACTCAAAAACTTTAAAGTAAGTCAATAAGAAGAATCTTGTATTAGGGTTAACATAAGAGAACTTAATAGGACTCCAAGTACTAATCTACCTTATATACTATAGATTGTAGTCTATATGCACACTATCTTATTCTATCCTAAAGTATATATTTTTGATATAACTATGACTGTAATGTGTGATGTCATACTAACCTCTAGTTCTAAGTTCCAAAATAAAATAAAAGAAAAAGAAAATAAAAATAAGAAAGAAATTAAAAATGATTAAAGTCTACTATCTTCAACTTTAATATTGGAGCATAATACTAACAATATCTTCACCAGTCTTGTGAGTTAATTCCAAGACCTATACACTTTAGTATTTAACTCTATCTCTATATTCAAAAGTATACTTTTTCTTTTTACAATAAGACTTCTTTTTCTAAATAATATTTCTGTACCCAAAAATACTCTTGCTGTTCTTGATCTTATATTCTCTCTTTTTTGGACTTTAATAGTAATCAATAAATAGAACAAGCTTTCTTGAGTTTCTATTCTTTATACATTCAGTTATTTATAGACTAATTTATCTGTAAATAAGATAAAATCTTCTAAGCTCTTTTCTTTTTTAAAAGTGGCTATACTTTTAAATGGCTAGAAAGTATTTTTCACAAAGAATTGACTACTAATAATTTCTCTATCACAATTTGGCCTGAGTTCAAGTAGCTTTTCTAGAAACACTTCTTTCCTATTAACATTACTGTAGAAGCTATCAAAAAACTAGAATAGATAGTCTATTAGAGAAATTATATAGTATAAGAGTACTTAGATAAGTTTCAAACTTTGATCTTAAAAGCTATTTATACAGACTTACAAACTATAGTTATCAAATTCTACTGTAACTTTTAGATAGTAATTTAGAACCAGATCACAATCCTGCTAGTAGTAAGATTAGAAAATATTAATCTTTTAGTCTAGTTTGATACTGTATAGTAAATAAATCAAGCCTGTCAGACAAATGAGATATTTCAGTCAATCCAATATGTAATTTCTATAGCTTTCTTTAATTTCTGATCATATAGAGTTCTTTCTCTTTTTTGATAGCTATCTTCTGTTTCATTGGCCTTTATATACCAACTACTACTAGTAGTACTTTCTTCCACTATCTCAATGAATATTAACACCACTCAAAAACCCTGCTCTATACTAACCAGAGATTTTTACTAATATAAAGATTCAAACTATATAGTCAAATAGTACTTTACAAAATTAGACATATAGCAATTATCTGCTAAGCAATGCTTATAATGATAGAGAGGAATAGGATTTTACATAGAGTAACTAGTGAGTTGTGTATTCTGGTTACTAATAAATAAGTTTACTATACTTAAAATAGAAGAATATATAGAAGATAATAGTGACTTTTCTAACATATCTGTTCTTTCATCTCTATAGGTCTTATAGCTCTTACCAAGTATCTCAAGTGAAAAAAAGACTTTCCTTGTATTTAGTTATTAATACTCTTAATACTTGTAAAACTTTTCTATATATTCTTATCTTTTTGGAAACTACCAATACTGCTAAATTTGTCTTTATACATATATTGGTTAACTTTAGTGCTACTGGAATCTTTATCAACCATAGTTTTGTAGAAAAACACTTGCAAGCTCTTGTAATCTATACTTATCTATAATATTGATAGTATTTTTAATAAAGACAGCTAGATATCTGAGTTTTTGAATGTGGTACTATAGTATTGGTCATACTCTAAGTAGGTCTTGCTCACTATCTTTAGTTTAGATAAACAAAATCTCATTCTTAGCTCTACTTAGCTAAAGATACATAATTATGAGATCAACTAATAGAAAGAGTAATTATAATGACAAGATACCCTATATGCTGTTCAGATTGTCAAGATATCTAGAAGAATGAGAAACACCAAATACATATTTTGAAGACATATTTATCTAGTCTTTTACCTAGTTTAGTAGAAGATTCTAAGAATGTAGAAAATACTTTGCAAACCTCTATACAGTATGAGAAAAAGCTAGATGATTGATATTACATAATCTAGCTACTCTCTAAACCTTCTGTCTTAAAACTCTATATGATAGCTAATTTTTCTTAGTATTTCTATAAAAATCACACTTTAAACAGTATCTCAGTTCTTTTCTCATATATAGAATAGTTTTAATCTATCTTTACTAAGAAGTATTTTGATATCCTCCTGGATTACTACAAATAAGATCATGTTATCAAACTTTCTAGTGCAGAGCCTAAGTTGTCAAAGATATACTCTTTATTCTCTACAGAGCAATCCAAGTTGGACTCATTTATCATAAAAGACTTCAACACTGGACATATACAATATTAGAGCTATATTAGTATTCTTTATTGAGAAATATGATAGATCTCTCTAATAATAATCATGTCCATGCTTTTACTTAGCAATATTTGTTTCTTTTAAATATAAATTGCCTCTCCAAGATAGATTTTAAGCTATATTAATAAAAGTAGAAAGTGGAAAGTATTGTGAAGTTTACAATATGAAGAAAGTTTGCACTAGAAGAAGCAAAGTTGGCTATTCACAAGAATATGAAGCTCTACTACAACCAATGATAGACTACTACTCTGATTTTTAAGCCTAGCAATAAGATATATTTTGACTTTATAGATATTCAGATCATATCTCTCTCTGCTAAACTATCCTATCAATACCTTAGACCTTATATGGTTGAAAAGTAAGTAGGATATATAGCCTATCATCTAAAGCTTTTACTTATAATGAGAAGACTACATCTAGTGTTCAATGTTATTAAGTTAACTACCACACTTAAAGACCTAATTCTTAGTAGATATCTAAACCTTTTATCTAATCCTATTCTTATAAATAGACAAGAAGAATAGGAGGTCAAGATAATCCTAGGTAGCTACTGGCATTGATGGTAATATTAATACTTGATCAAGTGAAAGGACTTTAGTCTAAATAAAAAATTTTAGGAGAATGCCTTAAAAATATTTGTGCTAGATGAAGTAGTAGAATTCTACTGACTCAATTATGGAGCTCTATAGTTTATTCAGAGAGGTGAGTTCTCAGCTATCAAGTTTTGCCTAGCTACTATTACTTTGAGATGCAGTAATTTAGAAGAAAAGATCAATATAAGAGAACTTTTCTTTGTATAATATTTAAGTATTCAAACTCTACTAGACTCTGTAGTATTCTTATTCCCTATCAGTCAGTACTTTTTGATTTCTGCTGAACTCCATAGTATATCAGAGATTTTCTATTTTTCTAGTCTTTTATGATGTTTTTTTACTTTTATAGCTTAGTTTTCTTACTTTTTTCTTTGGACTTAGCTAAGAGGTGTAATAGAAGCATGATATATTATATATATCATGATTACAATTACACAGTTAGATAACTATTATAGAAACTACTAAAAGAACTTAGTCATAGTTTTAAAATATGTTAGAGGTATATAGACTAACTTTTAGAGTTTATCTTAACACTTAGACTTAAGTTATAACATAATGTTTCTTAAGCCAAGACTTATGGTTAAACCTCACTTCATACTACTCAACATTCTAATACTGTTCTGCTTTGATTATTATTACTCAGAGTTTTCTTTTTTTTCTTAGTAAATCTTTTAAATATTTTTATTAGGATTTTTAAATATATAGTTATTATCATTTATTTATTATATCAGTATTGTTCCATTAGATCAGAATATATTCTAGTAATATTTAGAATACTTGTTATACCCAAAAGTTTTCATTCTATTCTCTTAGAACTTTTTAGAGATTATGAAAGTTTGTAAAACCCTGTGAATCCTACTAGTTACTTTAACAATATTTTGGCCTTATAGAAAATACATGAACTTTAGGGTAGGTTAGCTATAATATATACACAGACCATAGTCTATAGTATATAAGATAAACTAGTTTGTAATGGAAACTCTATCAAGTTTTCTTTTGTCTGAACTTTAGGATCTAAGTTATAATATTAAAACTTAATATCTATTTTTTGAGGCTGTCCAATATTAGGCTCTCTCTATTTCTTTTTTTTACTCTTATCATTTTCAACCAACAGCTATTGTAATTATTAGTCACTTTTAGATTAGAAGCTAGACTCTAGGTATAAAGAGAAGCTAGTTGTATAATGACTAAACTTAAGCTACTATCTAGATATTACTCATTGTTTAAGTGGGTAATGTTAAGTAATTATCCAATAAGAAAGCATATAGCATAGAAATTCTCTTCTTAGGTATGATAGACAATATTTGATTAGAATAGTAGTTAGTAGAGTAGTAGTTAAGTAGTTAGTAGATAGTATGAGATTAAAAGAATAGCACTTATAGAGAATAATATTGGAAATCTTTTGGTTGTTAAATAATATGATAACAAAAATATATAATGACTTAGATATAAATAAATTGTTGGAAGAATTGAGATAAAGAAAAGAAGTAATGAAGTTGATAGAGTAAGTAATAAAGCAAGATAAAATAATACAAAAAATATAAAAACAAATTAACAAATTGAGAAAGCTAAAAGAAGAAAAAAAAATAAGTAAAGAAGAAAAGAGAGAGAAGAAGTATAGAGAGTTAGAAGAAAAAATGAGATGAGCAAGAAAGAAGATGAAAAAATAAAAGAAATATATATTAGAGTAATTGAGTGAAGTTTGTAGGGTTTTATGAAGTTGATAATTTTCAGAAAAATCTAAGTATATATTACAGAGCCTACTAATCAAATAAAAACCATCTTTAAAAAATTCTAAGAGAGTAGAATAAGGTTTTTCAAAATTAACTACTATTCTAATTACTCTACTATCTATTGCATTTTAGTAAAACAATGTTAACTATTAGAATAATAGTGTGTAAATGGTCAGAAACATAGATAGAAGTATCTGGAATATCATCTAAAAAGATAGAGTATACTTGATATTAACAGAAAGTAGCTAGTAACAATCTTAGTAGTCTTCTAGGAAGACAATATATAAGTATAAGATCTAGTAGCTAGTAGTAAGAATCTGTAGGTCTTGTAACAGAGTCTGGTAATATTATGAGACAAAAGAATCTGCAGAAAAGCCTATAAGATTTGGTAATAAGGGAATAGAAAAAATAATCTGAAAAGTTATATTCTCTTATATGCATTTCTTCTTTAAGATTATTATGACTCAAAGCAAGAGAGATTGATCAGAACTTGATTTGTCCAAAATATCAGATATATTTTTCCAAGAATTAGTTTTTAGTCCAAAACTCTTCTACTTAATAAGATACTAATACTATCTGTAATACTAGTAACTATTCAGAACTCTTTTCACTTTTCACTCTTTTTCTTTATTTATAATAATAAGACCTAGTATAATCTTCTTATGAATAGAATGTTAGAATCAAAGATAGCAGACTCTGTTTGTTTTTATTTCATTTTATATTTCAATTTTCTTATTTTTGAACATAAAATTAAATATCAGTGTAACATTACAAACTGTCACATGATCATGTATCATATAGAAGAATGTAAAATATTCCAAAATAATATCAAGTATGGTTTATACTAGAAAGTAAAAGCCCATATGATTGGCTTAGAAATGTATAAAGTGTAGAAACTTTATATGTTGAGCTTGGTAATGTAGACTTATTAGAACAACCTTGGCTTCAGCTTATGTACTGCACTATCTGTCCGTTGTATGATTATAACTTCTGATGAATAGATAAAATCTAAAAAGGAAGTGAGTACCAATATCAGTATATTGCCATTAAATACTGGAAATCAAGTTTAATAGAATTATTTTTGTTTATTATCAGACTAGTAAGTTGCAATATAACTACTAGTCTTATATATAAGTTAGATATAGGAGATGCTTGGAGTTTTTAGTATATAGTCTGAATGGAGATTTCAGTAGTGAAATACTAAAAGAAGTTGAATAGAAGAACTCTGCTATGAAAGACTGAGTTTGGTAAGAGTATTCCCATTATAAAAGACTAGATACCTGAATTGTTGTACTACTACTGTAAGAATATGTTGCAGAAAAGATAGCTGTTGTAAAAGATAGGCTTGTTATAAATTTGTCATAATGATATTACTATTACAGAAATGTGTCTTTAGAAATAAGTAAACTTGACATATAATAAATAGTGACATCATATAACATGTTTACCACATATTAACCTTATAGATAATATATACTTTTTAGGGTAGACTAGATTTAGTATAGTATAGACTATTACAAAATAAACTATTCACTTATTTGTAATATCTAAACCTTGGATATACTCTTAGAGGCTGAGAAGTGATTTAGAAGTTCAATGATGATAATAATAATGATTAAGATCAATATAGATATCAATAATGAAAAAAGAATATTAATAAAAACTGATAATAAATGATGTTAAGTCTGAGATTTAATTTTCAGATACAGAAGTATTTATACAAAATAGTGATAGTCTATGTGCAAGCTATTTCCATCACATGATCAAAACTTGTACCTAGTAGGGCTGTTATTTGTTATAACAGATATAATACTGATTTTAAAAGATAACTAATTATATCACTATATTGATATGCTTGTATCTCTATAAATACTGATATCTATATAATATATTATTAGAAACTATTTAATAAGTGCTTTTCAATGCAACTTTGATCAACCTTCAGCCCAGACCAGAGCTTACACTATCAACCCTACAACAAACATGGCTTCGAACATCTATAACTCATTACCACCTATGTCTAACAGAATTGACTTAGGGATGGACATTCAGCAGGGAGTTCCTCCTGCTACCAATTCTGGAGAGAGAGGGCGAAACCCCTCTCCTTCTGCTAAATCTTCTAGAGAGTCTTCTCTAGCTTCTTCTGGCCGCTCGACACCTTATCACGAAAGGATGGAGATTGACGTCGCATCCGGGACTGAAAAGTCCAACATTGAAAGCCGTGAACTGTCGTACGAGACAGAGCAAGAGAAAGAGGTCAGTGTTAGTATGGCAGCTAACCAACAGGCTAACCAGCAGGCATCCATGAGGCCTACTGGAGGCATCAACGAGGCATCCCCAACATATGGCCAACACGAGGAGAACGTCTTCAATGTTCAACTCCCGTATGACATCAATGCCCCAGTCGAACCAGAATTATGGAGCGGATCGTTCCACCCTATCTCTCTCCACGGGTCTATCGAACACGTTGCATCAGATTTCCAGAACATCAAGGTTACCCTCAATTTCTTAGTAAAGTATATCCAGAATAAACAGGTTAATGGCAATGCGATAAATGACTTTAGCGACTTCAATGGCATGGGTGATGCCATTTGGAATTTTATCTCTTTGGTCTATGGTGCTAAGTGGGACAGCTTACATACTGACAACAAATCAAACACTCTCAGAGCGAAAATCTTATCAAAATTCTCTCCAAGACTTCCAGTTCAGACCCCTAACGGCAACAACAAGAAAGAAACCCTGAAATCCACTCCGGTAACCATCAACAAGGCCCCTCCACTTCCGCCTCTGCCAGCCAAGTCAAAGAAGGAAGTCAACATAGTCTCGAAGTACTTTCATATGAAGAAAAGCCCAGTCGAAACCGCCAACCCTTCGCCCAAACCGAGCCCTGGGAAATCATACGCCCAAGCGTCTAAACCATCAGCCACTACATCCGAGGTCCTAAAGATCAAAGAAACTTTCCCCTCGCTTAACGCTCATAAAATTGATCAAGTTAACAGCATTGTCAATGGGCAAAATAAGGCAAAACCCTGAATCAGGATGACCACCAAAGGGCCCTTGAGGAAACAGATTATCATCCCAATGAGCAATGATAACATAGTATCTTTCATGAAGAACTCGTCTACCCACGTGGCTAACATCAACAGATCACTTTGTAATGCTAAATCCGACGTCTTAGTAGACTACATTCGTTCTGACAACGCAGGCATCTCAGTTGTAGTAAACAAGATTGCCCAACAATCGGACATCTCCATCATCGATAACTACCTTAAAAACTCGAACGACATCAATTCTCTTCAAGTTGAAGACGCCTGTCTCCCGATGTCCAAATCATACCTCAAGATCACCAGAATCCCATATTTCCCATACTTGGACAACTGACAAACCAAACTCTCGTCGGACGACATTCAAAACATCCTAAAGCAGAACCACATCTTCGACAACATCTCTCTTGCCTCAAAACCAAGAGTAATCAAAGTCTCCCTGAAATCGGACATGGCATTAGTATGGATTGACATCTGGGATGTCCAGAGCGGTAAGAACGCGAAAATGCTCATTAACTGATGCTTCAACGTAGGAAACTTTATTGCCACCATCAGAGGTGTGAACATGAACCCTGGTGTCCCCCTCTGCAAGAATTGTTGGAAGTGGGGTTACGCCACCATGTCATGTAGGATCCAGGGAGCTAGGTGTGTCAAGTGTAATAGCCCTCACAAGTCGGAACACCATAGAGAGTTTGGTTGGTGCTGCAAAGCGAATGATAAAACTAACCCACCTAGACTCAAAACTAAGAGAGGTGAACCTTGCCCTCACTTGTTCAAGTGCTCCAACTATAAAGGAGATCATCAAGCCGATTCCGTTCAATGTCCATTTTGGAGACATCGCTTCAACCGTGAGTGGCATATCAGAAAGTATACTGAGATCTGTGAAAACAGGTCAAAATCAATCCGTTCCAATGAGAATGCCATCCCCAATTTATGATTGTGAACAAAATCAAAATTTTCTCGCAAAATGTTCACAAGAATTCACTTGTTCTCAACATATTACTCAAAACTCTGAACCAGTTTGATATCATTCTAATCCAAGAACCTCCATGGTTGGAAATTCGTAAAATTCCCAGCTGCTCAAATTGCGAAGGCGAACCCCTCATTGGAACTTGTCATCACCCAAACTGGATTTCCTATGCAAGATCATCGCCTAATTCTGACGAATACCCAAGAGTTATCACTTTCATCAACATTCGTTTTTCTTCTCTTCAATTTCTTCTTCGCAAGGACATCTTCAATCATTGTGATATTTGTCTCATTTCTTTTTTCAACAATGGCGTCTGCTATTATATTCTGAATGTCTATTCAGACTCTTCACATTCGGCTTTCAAGTATCTCAAGGATACTGAAGTCAACATCAACAACATTCTTCTCATGACGGGAGACTTTAACATTAGAGATAGCTTATGGGACCCGTCTTTTCCTTTTCATTCTTCTATTAGCGATGATCTTATTATGATAGCAGATTCTTTTGATCTATCCCTTTCATCGCCAACCAACCCAGGTCCTACGAGATTTTCAGATACCACAGGAGAGTCAAACTCGGTTATTGATCTTATGTTCCTTCACCACGAATCTGCTGAACTGGATAACCATTCTATCCTACCTGACTATCACCTCTCATCAGATCATGCTCCTCTCGTCGTCGACATTCCTATCACTGAAGAATTCATCCAATCTTCCAAATTCACTATAACCCCCAATAGTGATCAAGAAGCCAAGTTTATCAAGGACGTTATTTCGAGTTTCAGCAAGTTGGACACATCCCTCATTGAAAGCGTCGATAATTTAGAAGCAACTGTCGATCAAATGTGGGTTAAAAACACTAAGAAGTCTAGATTCTCTAAACACTCCAAGTAATGGTGGTCAGATTCTTGCAGAAGCACTCTTCTCACATACAGGACTGAAAGAAGCCGTGAAAACTGGAAGTCTTTCAAATTGGTGGTCAAGAATGCCAAGAGATTGTTCTTCAACAATAAAATCCAAGAAATCGTAAACAAGAGCCGTGGCCCATGGGAGTTGATGAACTGGGTCAAGAAGAGAAAGCTTCCGGCAATTGAAGCCATCAAACACAACAATCGGCCATGTCTCACCCCTGAGAATCTATGGACAGCTTTACACAGCACGTTCAACACAGCGATTCATCATCAAGTCGACGTCGAAATTCTTAACGAAATTGATCACAAACCAACTCAGAGTTGGGGTTCTTTCTCTAAATTTGAATTCTTATCAGCAATTAGCAATTGTGCTGACTCTTCTGCACCCAGACCAGATAGACTGACTTGGCACCACTGGAAAACCATCATCAAAAATGATGCCTGTCTTTTGAACATCATCAATATCGCAAATACTTGCATCAATCTTGGACACTGGCCGAATCACTTCAAAATGTCTACCACAATTATCATACCTAAACTGAACAAACAGTCATATGTTAATCCAAAGGTGTTCCACCCTATTATCCTTCTCAACACTCTGGGCAAACTCATTGAAAAAGTGATTGCTGAGTGACTTCAATTCTCAGTCGCCTCCAATGATTTCATTCATCCGAGCCAACTTGGAGGTCTCAAATTCAAATCCACCTCAGATGCTGGCATCGTGCTTACCCACATTGTTTGCTCTGGATGGGTCAAGGGAAGAGCCACTAGTACTTTAGCTTTCAACATTTCTCAATTCTTCCCCTCTTTAAACCACCGCTTCCTCGTTCTCATCCTTGAGAAAGTGGGTTTCGATCCGAAAGTCATTTCTTTCTTTTCTAATTATTTAACCCAAAGAAGTACAAAATATCTTTGGAATAATTTTTTATCTCCTCTCTTTGAAGTTAATGTTGGGGTTGGCCAAGGTTCTGCTTTATCCCCTATCCTTTCATCACTCTATCTTTCCCCTCTTCTCTATATTTTAGAAAAAAGGTTTAAAATTCTCAACATTCCTATTTCTATTCTTTCCTTCATTGATGGTGGTCTCTTCATTTGTCAGAACAAATCTTTCCATATTTCCAATTCTCATCTTTATTGTAGTTACAATATTTTGTCTAAACTTCTCAACAGTTTTGGTCTCATCATCGAACACTCCAAAACCGGAAATTTCCATTTCAGCAGATCTCAAGGCGTATTCAATCCCCCTCCCTTGGATCTTTCGCCCCTCGGAGGCCCTATACTTCATCCCAAAGATTCGTGGAGATATCTGGGATTCATCTTCGATAGAAAACTATCATTTCACAAGCACATCGACTTCTATGCTAACAAAGCAATTTCAACAATCAAGTGCATGAAACTCCTCGGAAATTCGTCTTGAGGTATCAACCCCTTTCAAAAATGTCTCCTTTACAGATATTGTGCCCTCCTGATAGCCCTATACGGATTCCAACTATGGTTCTACAATAGAGCCCCGCTGTCTTACCACATGAAAGCTCTCAACAAAATGCAAAGAAGAGCTGCCGTTTGGATTCTGGGAGCATTTAAGACTTCGCCA
>JAJOHK020000183.1:0-36498 GCA_022457215.2 Leucocoprinus gongylophorus
TAGTAGTATATAGGGATAGCCTAGTCAATTATGAATAGAGAGTCAAGAATTAAGCCTGATACATCAGTTGTCCACACTCTGTACTGTTGTTGGAGCTTTCTTCCATTACCGTGGTCAAAGTTGATCTAGACAGAGCAGCACTGGTTGTGAATGATATAAGAAACACCTATACACTGGAAACTGTTTCGAGTTCGACCAGTATCACCCCGGTGAGAGCGGTGATTCGATAATCGGTTTGATTAAATGATTCACGGACACAAGTTAAGGATCCCGTTACCAGGAGCTAGTCTTCGTTCTATCGTTCTAGCCACCCTCCTCTCGACTGGACATTATATGGCGTCGACCCCTGTACCACTATCGGCTAATGCCCCATTAGTGTAGGCTACATTTCAAACGTACGAGTAAATTATTGAACTGACATATCCACATAAAGCTTGGGACCGTCGGTAAGAGTGCAATGACTCTGGTTTTCCCGCGTTAATACGGATTGATAGCTTATTGGTATTGTTCTCAACTGGTTCTTCTATGGCATTCTGGTAATGCAATATTGTATGCTTCGTTTTGAATTGACACCATGCCGCCCTTTTCTCAATTTCATTCAAGTTATATATCTCAATCACTCGAAGAGAGAATCGAAGTGGCTCCAAGCAACGGGTGAGTGTGGTAACGGTACAACCGGTTTTCTTACCCTTCAAATATATCCAGTTCATTTCATATTCTTGCTTGACACTGTTCAAAGCGTCTTGGTGATGGACGACTTGTTCTATTGGTTTGTTTACCACTTCAGCGACTACAACTCGCTGGGCCACTTCAACTATGCAGTCGTCGACGGCCCATTCTTGGACGCTATCATCATGTTCACTGTGCAAGTTGTATACTGCTGGAGGGTATGGAGACTTGGGGGTTGGAAAGTCCTACCAGCAGTCGCAGTCTTTGCAAGTTTCTTTCAGCACTGGTCTTGGAACAGTGAAGTTGATCAGCTCATCCATAGCTCGCGTTCATTGCGTGTGTCAGTGGGGTATTTGTCGGCATTTATGTGAGTTTCTTCTCTTCATTATTTATCTCCACTGACAGGTCACAGAGTGTGATTGTGGACCCCGCTACGGCTAGAAGAGATAAGCCTGTCGAAGAGGTCAGCATTAAACATTTATGTGTATGATGTATCTGATAAAGTGACCAAGCTGTGGTTGTTGGCAAGTGCTGTCGTTGATATCTTCATCGCCTATTCTATGACTTATCTGGTATGTTATAATAACCGTCCTTAACCGATTGGGCTCATCACGTTTTGAAAGCTCCTGAGGCTTCAGAAAGGGAAATCAACCCGTTCTACAATGGTCCTGCTCAAGCGTATCCTGCTGTTGACCTTGGAAACAAACGCCGTTACTGGTAAATCGGCTAAAGTTTGTCAATTCGCAAGATATGAATCATGTTTTTATGCAGCCATAATGGCAATTGCGCTCGTTCTTACGTTCTTCATTCCACGTGTTAAAGAGCCGGTAAGGAATTTTTGCTTTGAACTATTGTTTTGATAGGCTCAGATATATTGCATTTTGTAGACAACGAATATTAACGTAACGCTGTAGGTCTCATTCTAAGCAAATAATAGATCTCTACTCACCCATTCCATTTCAGTGGCTACATAATTGGAAAATTGTATTTTCAAGCACTTCTCTTGCTTAACAACTACTCATCACCGCTATTCGTACAGGTATAGCAACTGTTTCATGGTACTCCTCAATCAACGAACATATTACGGTCCTTCTGTGATCAGCGAAACAATAAGCACACTGGATGCTGGAGATGCCAGTGGTAGTGAGAATCCAACTTCAGTGCAGCTTTCCACAATACGGTTCAATGACTCAAAAACATTCATGGAGGCCCGGATGCATGGAGCCTCAGAGAATGAGTTGAGTAACAATGATAACGAGAAGGATGGCCAAAAAACAGTGAAGTTGAAGACTGCTTTTCCTAATAGTATAGTCTAGGGAGAAAAAATTCCAGTTACAAGGCTTTTGTGAGTATGACAATATTTGAGATGCTAGCGGTTGTTGGAAAGAAACATACAGTGGGCATAGCTACTATGGACAATTGTCAGTTATTTACTAGTTGATATTGGTTTGAAGTTTCTGTTGTAGTGGAGAGCTTACAAAGTGATATAGAAATAACTCGAGAATCTATAGAACAGTGTAATTATAGTCAGTAGTTATGATCTTGATTATCACTTCATGTTCTAGAAATGCTCATCTCATGTACAACTTATATTTGACATGTGTTAGGGTCTGTTTTATCTTGTGTTTCATATTTATTGTACTTTGTGTTCTCTTCAGGTTATATAAGTTAATGATTCATGTAATAGTGGTGTTAGAGTTTCAAACATTGGACTTGGCTTTTTTACTTTGTCACAAACTTCATTCAGCTTGTATCTCCACAACCAGTGGGCCGATTTTCACAAACTAAGTTGCACTGTAAAGCCCCAAATGAGTGCTATCCACACATATGCAGGATATACAAAAGTGACAACAAATGACTGAGATATCATGCCATTAGTAGCTGTAAAAGCTTTGTCTGCTAATATCTCATGAACTACTGAACAGATTCACACTATTGAACTTGCATTGGAAAGTGCTCATTAATCTATTTACAATGATATATAATGTGTCTCAAAGCAATAAGTATTGGTAGAGATACAAGCATATCAATGTAGTGACATAATTAGTTACCTCCTAAAATTGGCCTGACAACTGCTATGACAGATGACAGCTCCCATCAGATACAAGTTTTGATCATGTGATGGCAGTAGCTTGTGCACAGACCATCACTCATTTATATATATATCTCTGTATCTGAGGACTAGACCTCAGACTTAACAATGTCAATTATTCTTGTTGATACTTTCTATCATCTATCATCATCACATTCTTATACTGAACCCCTGGAACACTATTCAGCTCAAATATTACAACCAGTGAGTATCTTATTTGTAATATACTTCTTTTTTAAATTTTTTTAAATTTTTTCCTATTTAGTTTAGTTTTTCTTTCCTTATTTGGACTTGACTAAGGGGTGTGATGTTATATCACATGTGACAGAGAGAATATCATAAAAGCTACTAGAAGGTTTTAGATAATACTTTAGAATAGGTTAGTATAAATATATACAGACCAATACTTAGTAGTAAAAACTTCATTGAATTCTCTTATGTCAACTCTAATACAAGGTTCTGTTTTTGTTCTCATACTCATACTTAAGGACTTAAGTTGTAGCAAGTGGAGATTTTTTTATTGTTCTCTTGCTAACTTTATATTATCTTTTCAAGAATATTTGTTATATTTTCTATGATCTTTTTGGAGATAAAGTAGTAAATACAAGTCTCTCTTTTAGATATTGTATATTCTCTGATCTATACTCTCTAACCTCATCTGATGTAAATCAACACTCTTTATTTCATATTTTATTACTTCTTGGATATCTTTTCAAGATCTCCAAAGATCTCCATAGAACTTTAAGCATATATTTGAGAATAATATATACTTAGAGTAATTACTTATAATTTTCATTTCTTAACTATTATCTTAGACATAGTATACTAATGTATAAGTCAGATAGATATACTGTAATATGTTATAGTATACATAAACTCTTATATTTTATTTTAAATATATTTTTTCTTGATTTTTTTCTTAGTTAATAAAGAGACACATGACTACAGTCACATGATATGATGTCATGAAACATTTGGCAACCTAACTACAGAATAATAAAGCTGTATAGTCAGAAACTTCAATATAGTAACTTCAAACATTACTGGATAGTAAGAGCTTATCAGTTGGTAGTCAAAGAAAGTGAGTTCATAGTTGGAGGAGAATATATAGGGGTTTATAGTATTGCTATGAGAGTCAACAGCTTTAGCAATATTGCAGTAGAATCAAAGTAGAGGACTTGATAGACATGAAGTCTATAAAGTCAATTATAAGTTTCAGTAGATACTTTAAACTTGAATTCTAGAGATAACAGGTTTCTTTTCAGTATACAGCATTAGAGATTGGATTAGAACTAATGTATAGAGTGGTAAATATAAGGAGATCCACTACTTTACTTAAATTTGAATAGTAAGTGGACTTAAACTTTTCTTATTTCTATTGTATTTTTGATTTATTTTATTTTATTCTATTTTTAGAACTAGGGTTAGGGTTAGAGTGATGAGATCACACTGTCACACAGCAGGTCACATCAGATGACATGGTCACAAGTCACATGACACATAGAAGGATATAGAAGGTTCTGAAAGAATGATATCATACCATGTATGAAATACATGTTGACCTTAAGGCATACACATGGTTATTTAGGGTAGGCTAGAAATAGCTTGCATGGACCATTAGATATTAGTATATAAGGTAGACCATTCTGTATAGAGTTCTCTATCGAGTTCTCTTGTATTAACCCTAATACAAGGTTCATTCTCTTAACTAACACTAAGGTTTTGAGTTTGTAACAGGACCCCCATTTCAACTATTGACTTACTTTTTCTGGCTACTAGCTAATAACTCTCTACTATCTGGCAACATTGTTAGATATAGTTCACACTAGAGATGAAAGTTTGTAGAGTTGGCTTAAAGATGCTTGTTGTAGCAACTACTAGACCAATGTCCAATAGCAGTACTACAAGTAAATCTCAAAGCAAGATATCTAGTAGAGAACACAAGTTATGTAATTTATAAGGGAACTCAATAGGGAATTATAATAGTATTCTACCAACTATTTATATAAACTATCCATGGTCCATGCTATGACTACGCATCTACTGTATATTCTACTATTAATATTCATGCTCTGTTCTTATGTCCATTACTAATCTACCTCATGTTCTATTACTCATCCACCATATATCTACCTCAAGGCCAGCATACTATATATATATGCCCTGACATCATACCTTAAACCCTACTCTTTATCTCCATTATCCATACATGCACTATGTGTACACTATGAGGAAACTATGCTGTTAACATGTTCCTTGACATTACTCTATCTCTTGATCATTCCAGACCACTCTAGACTACTCTAGGCTCTATGACATAATGTTATGTGACTTCCAAGTCATGTGCCTTCTCTCTCTCTTGTCATAGACTAATAATATAACTACTATCTATATCTTATCTCACTAAAGTCTGTCCACACTTTCTTGTTTTATAACAATGCTCAAACTTGTGGAATAATCTTGGCTTCAGCTTATGTACTATACCATCTGACTGCTATGTGGTTGTAACTTCAGATGAAAGAAAGAATGAGATAAAAGTGAGTACTGATTGGTGTATCACTGTTGAACACTAGAGATTAAGTTCAATAAGAGTTATCTTTGCTGATTATTAGACTAGTAAATTACAATGTAACTACTAGTCTTATATACAAGTAGATAATATAAGAGGTGCTCAGGATTTCAGTGGTATAGCCCCTATCACCCTAAGTAGAAGTTTTAGTAGTGAGACACTAATAGGAGTAAAGAACTCTGCTATAGAAGACAAGATATTCAGATTATTGCATCACTGTTGTAAGAACATGTTGCAAGAAAGATAGCTATCATTAGAGATAGGCTTGTATAATAGATGTTGAGGGGCAGTATCACTATGGAGATTTTTTCCCTTGATAAGTGGACTTGGCATATAACAAACTTTCAAAGTTGCTATATTAAATTTTCTGACTATACAACTCTATTATTCTGTAATTAGATTACCAAATGTTCCATCTGATATTCTACTTCATGAAAATAGACTCTTGGATACTTAGAGTAGCTATTATCTCTAGAAAACTCTATCTTATTCTCTTAGGAAACTTTACTAATGTCACATTCCAATTTATGAATAACACCTCTTTTCTTATCTACACTCTCTAATCTCATCCAGTATAGATTATATTTCTCTATTTTATCTTGGATATCCTTACTAGACTCTTGAAAACTCCATGAATCTTTATCTTAGACATCTAAGAATCACTAGAACCAGAGTAACTTACTCAGTAGTCTCTATTTCTAGATAACTACACTTGTTATGATCCAAACTCAAGGGTTAGAGAATGAAAAGAACCTTGTATAGAAATTATACAAGAGAAATTGATAGAGTTCCAAGTATAAAAGTGTCTACCTTATATATACTAGACTACTGGTCTATGCTACACTAATCTTAGCCTATTCTAAAAACCATGTATATTATATGCTGTTGATATGTAGAATCACATTATCTGTTCTATGTGATGGTGTAACCATGTGATATTATGCTAAATCCTAACTCTAAGTCCAAAAAATAAAAATAAAAAGTTAAGTCTACTACCTTCAACTCTGACATTATCCTTCTTTTAAGGTTTCTTCTTCAGAGAAACTGACTTCTATTTTCACCAATTCCTTTCCAGCTTTCTTAAATATTGCACTTCAAACTATTTATTATACTATTCATACAACATCTTTGCTGTTTACTTCTCTAGTAATTCTTCTCTATCAAAGTCTCTTTTCTCTACCATATCCAACTTTTATTATTGTCTCACTTCTACATTCATTCTCCTTTCAAATTCTACTAATACTTTCTTCATATTCTCTAAATATTCCTCTCTCTCCCATATATTATACTCTACTGTAAACATCTTCCATCACACCAAGTACTTTACTGCTCTTTTTACTTTTTTTTTATTTAGAATTTTTTCCACCTCCTACTCTTCAACTCCATATATCTTTACCGGTTTTGTTCCCTATATTGCACTACTCAACTGACATTCACAACTGGGTAAATTCTCATCAAAGTTGGCAGTTGTAATTTGACCACATTAGTAGAAACTACCTTGTCAATGATATATGGACCAATATATTGGTCCACTAATTTCTTTACCAGTCTTTCCTTAAACACCAAATCTTTTGTACTTAGTATTACTTTATCACTTTTCTTCTATTTTTCTACTTTCTTTCTCTCCTTGTCTGCTTGTTGCTTTATCTCTTCTTGCACCTTTCTTAATGTTATTCTTACTTTCTTCTGTACTTTCTTCATTTTCTTAGAAAACTCTGTTGCTTTTTCTACTTTGCCCTTTCTTCTAATATCTACCCTATTCTTAACTCTTTGCTATAGTTCACTATAAACAGTGACACTTTAGTTGCTGAATGTGTCTTGTTGTTCATTGAAAACTCTGCTATTACTAATTATTCAGACCAACTCTTCTGTTTATAAATGAAGAACTGTAAATACTATTTTAATTCTTGGTTCATTCTTTCTGTTTGACTATCTGTTTGAGGATAGAACAATATTAACAACTTTATCTCAATTCCAACATTTTGTTCAGCTCCTTTGTCAACTCTACTGCAAACTATAGTCTTCTATCTAACATCATACACTCTGGTAATCTATACAGTGTAAGGGGACTGGCTCTTTGGAGCTCTTTCTGTTCTGTATTTTTTGGCTGATCTATAGTCTGTGACCCTTTCCCACATCTGGACTTATCAGCTTTGCCAATTTCCTGTACTCTGGATCCCTTTAGGCTGTATACTGATACTTTTAACTATCTGGATATATTCTTAAACTTACTTTTCTGCACTCTCTTGCTCTTCTGCAACACTCTGTAGTTTTCTGAAGTCTTCTAGTATTGCCCACTCATCCACTCATCTGCTTTCCTGTACTCTGGAAGTACCTGTTAAGTGTTACAACTCAAAGATCTTAGGGTTGGTCAATAAAATGAACCTTGTATTAGGTTAACACAAGAGAACCCAATAGAGAACTTTGTACAGGATTGTCTATATACCTCAGACTACTGGTTTGTTCACTACTACTTTAGCTTACTCTAAATGATCATGTGTCTATCTTAAGATTAACATGTATATAATATATTATATGATATTATTCCTTCCAAAACTTTCTACTATTTTCCATCATAACACATGATTATGTGATCATGTGACCATAACTGTAACATCACACCAAATCCTAGCCATAGTTCTAAAAATAGAAAATGAAAAATAAATTGAAAACAAAAATAAAAATAAGAAATAAAATAAAATAAAATAGAGTTGTTAGGTACAGTTTATACTAGAAGATAAAAGTCTGTGGGGTTGGCTTGGTGATATACAGAGTGTGTAAACTCCATGCTTAGTGATGCAAACTTGTAAAATGACCTTGGCATCAGCTTATATACTATACTATCTATCTGCTGTATGGTTACAACTTTAGATGAATAGATGAAGTCTGAGATAGAAGTAAGTGCTAATTTAGTATGTTACTGTTAAATACCAGAGATTGAGTTCAATAAGAATTATCTTTTTAATTATCAAACTAGCAAGTTATAGTGTAATTACCAATCTTATATATAAGGAGAAGATATAAAAGATGTTTAGGATTTCAATGTATAGTTATTATCATCCTAAGCAGAGGTTTTAGTAGTGAAACATCAACAGAAGTAAGATAGTAGAAATCTGTTATAGAAAGCCAAGTTCAATAGAAGTATTCCTGTTATGGAAGACTAGATATCTGGATTGTTATATCACTATCATGGGAACATGTTGCAAAAAGGATAGCCATCACAGAGAATAGACTTGTTTTATAGATGTTGAGGGGACAATATTACCATAGGGATGTACTTTCTGAGTAGGTAGACTTGATATATAATAGAAGTCTAATCTTTGTAATTCTAACATTAAGTACTTTGACTCTCTTCTATTTTGGTTACTCTATTTTAAAATGTTCCTGGTTACTTAAGTATTATTATTTCTTACTTATATAATTAGATCTGTTGATATATAGGATAGTCTTCACTTTCAGGAATTCTCATTCTTTTTTCTTAGGATTTTCTAGAGGTTTAAAGTGTTAGGCCCTTTTATCCAGTTGCTCTAACATACAGCTTCCATATCTTATTTCTAAACAACCACCCCAGTCCTTCTGCTAATGTCCCTTTTATTGTTGTTACAAAATATGTTATCTTGGACAACTTATTACAGACTACTAAGATTGTATCCTTCCCAGCTATTAATAGTAACTTAGTTATGAATTCAAGTGCCTCTTCATCTTCTGACACATATCACATTTATTTATATATTCTTCTACATCTCTTGTTACTCTAGACCACTAGTAGTTCCTTGTCATGAATTTTGTTGTTTTCTATCTTCCACCATGTTCTGCTATTGATACATCATGGTGTAACTAAGTTGTCTTTACTTTTAATGCCTTATCCTTTAGTATATAAACCTTCCCTTCTTTCAACTCCAAGTCTTCTTCTATCTACCACTCATCTTCTTGCAGCACTTTAACTCTTGCCTTCTTCATTTTTTCTATTACTCTGACTACTTCTTTATCTTTTCCTCTAGCTATTTTCATTTTCTCTAATACATTTACTTCTTTTATTACTACTTTAGCTAAGTTATAAATCCATTATTCTTTAATAAGTGTTTGATACTTACTTCTTAGTCTAGTCTTCTACTAAGTGTTATGGAATGCTTTGGACATAAACAATTTTTATTTTTTGACTTTATAGGGATTTTGTTTTCTTTTTCTTTTTCTTTTGGATGATGAAGAGGCACATGATACTGCAGTCACATGACATGTCACATGATGTGATGTCATAGGCCTAGAAGGTGATAGAAGGATCTAGAAGATGATGTCAGGGCATATATATACAACATGGCGACCTTGAGGTAAACATGAGGAAGGGGTATGGACATAAGGGCAGGATTAATTATTAGTAGCACAGACCATGAGGACTTTGTATATATAGGACACTAATTAAGCAGAGACTTCTTGTCAAGTTCTCTTATGAACTTCCTACATTATATTCCAACTCTGAGATTTACTCATTAGTGAGATCATTGGACATTGTGTCTAGTGGTTGCCACAACACTAAGTCTATTTACCTTTTCTATTTTTGTTTCTAGTACATTGTTAGATATGGTCCACACCTTATTATCCAAGAATGTAGAAGTCAGAGCTGAATGATCTTTGGCTTCAATATATGTGCTACATCTCTATAAGTCACACTGTTCACATATTTCAGATTGGAGCTGGAGACTTTTAGGAGGTGGACAACCACTGGAAGGTAGCAAGACATGTCATCACTAATACTGGAAAAATAGTACTAGTTTTAGTTGTTTTTCAGGATAAGGAATTACAGAGTATCTAGTTGTCTTAAATACTAGTACTCTATAACTAAGACCATATCTAAGAATCTAAGGAGACAAATATTAACTCTGTATATACTTAAGTCCTCAGAATAGTGTTTGGAGAACAGAAAAAAGCCATGTGCTTGATTATAGAGTAATCAACTATGAATAGAGTCAGATTGATTTATACTAGAAGAGTAGTACAGACTAGAAGGGAGATATTTATTTTCATAGATGTTTTGAGTGGAGTGGATATTAGTAAGCATTATTTGTGATGAGATTGGATAAGATTAGATGGATTTTGGTAGTATGTGATATACATACTTGAAAGTAAAATTAGACTTTGATAAGTAAAGTGTTCAATAAGCTTGTATTCTGTTCAGCTTTTGTGTCTTCATGAAATATTTTAGATTCTTATAATCTGTCCAAACCTCAAACTTGGACTTGGTATCTTCCAACAAATATGTCCAGTTTTCCAATTCTCTTATAACTTCTAGCATCTCCTTATCATAAATCTCAAAATTTTTCTCTATCTTGTTTAGAGATTTTGAGAGAAAAGCTATAGATGTCTATTATCTGTCATCACACTCCATAGATAATACTCCTTCTGTTGCATAGTCAGACACATCAACTTCTATCCTTATTTTTTTGTCTAAATCCAGTACTACTAACACTAGTTTTTTGGTAAATCTCTCCTTCAACTCCTTAAATGTCTTCTCTTGTCTTTCTGTCCATTCCCACTTCTAATCCTTTTTTATACCATATCATGTAATGGTCTGGCTATCACTGCAAAGTTCTTAATAAACTACCAATAATAATTAGCAAGTTTGAAAAACTTCTATATATCTTTCTTTAACTTCTTTCAGAGTCAGCCAGTTCAATACTTCTTTTACTTTCTCCTCTTTCATATTAATTCCTTCTGACCCTATCACTACTCCTAAAACTTCTACTTTCTTAACCTTCCATTTGCATTTTTCTAGTTTTACATATAAGTCATTTTCTGCTAACCTCTTTACTACTTCTTTTACTACTTCATTATATTCTTCCTCTTCTTCCATTTCTATAATTACATCATTGATAAAGCTTGCCACTTCTCCAGTATTGATCAAGTTCCATAGGATCTTGTTCATCATTATTTGAAATATCACTAGAGAATTGGTTAGTCTAAAGAATATAACCATAGGTTCAAATAACTCTTCTGGAGTTGTGAATGCTACCTTTTACTCATCTCCCATTTTTATTTATACATTATTATAACTCTATCTCAAATCCAACTTTGTAAATACTTTCTTAGTACTAATGTTCTCTACAATATTTGAAATTAAAGGTAAAGAGTTATTTTTAATAGTCTACTCATTTAAATATCTATAGTTATAAACCATTCTTTTCTTACTATTTTTTCCTACAAAGAATATAGGTACTATTTGAGGTGACTTTGAGTGTCTAATATATCTTTTTCTTAATTTTTCTTTGATGAACTTGCATATCTCTCCCCTCTCTTCCCTTAACAATGAATACACCTTTCTCTTTTTTTGGCACAAACTCTTCTTTTACCTTTATCACATAATCTTATACTTTCTTCATCAGCATTCTCTCACTTGCTTTCTTTCTAAAAACATGGATCCATTTGTGGAACCTTTGAGAAACCAATTTCTTGGCCTCTTCTTTAGATTTTGCCACTTCCTTCTTCTTATTTAAAATCTTCTATTCCTTTGCTATCTTCTTTACTTTTATTATTCTTTTCTTTTTTGGCTTTTTTTTCTTTTTCATTTCTTTTTCTTTTTTCTGTTCCTTTACTTTTCATTTCTTTCTTTCTTCTTTCTTCTTTTCTTCCTCTTTATGTATTTTCTATCCTAATTTTCCCTGATTTGGTCTCTACTACTTTTCACATTCTTCTAGATACCTTATCATTATTATTTCTTCTATTCTCCAGTTAATCTTAGGATTATGGCATACAAGTCATAGAATCCTCAAAATTACACTCTATTTATGATCACCAATCACATCAATCTCTATCTTCTTCCTATATCCCTAATAGTAAATATTGACTTTCATTGTATATTTAATAAGTATCAGAATTGAAGATGATAGACTTGGTTTCTATTTTATTTTCTCTTATTTTTCATTGAAAGAGTACAAGACAAAGAAGATAAAGTGTGATATGATCACAAGTCACATGACACAGTCACAGAAGTCACACACTCATATAATATAGAGAAGAGTATAGAAGGTTCTAGAACAAGATAAAGTTATACTACATAGCAATAGCATGTTGGCCTTATGGATAAAGTATAGTCTTTAGAGTAGGTTAGAGTTAACTTAGCATGAGCCATCGCCAAAAGGTATATAAGGTAGACTAGATTGTAGTAGGAACTCTATCAAGTTCTCTTGTGTTACTCAATACAAGAGTGTGTTTTTTGCTCAATACAGAGTCTAAGTCATAACAATAAGTTTCTTTTTGTTGAAAGAACCATCTATATTTCTTATATATTAGTCTTTAACTTAAACCTCTGATTTTGGGAAAATTTAGAACTTATTACCAACTCTGTTATACTGCTATCCAACAATGCTTTTACTGTTACTTCTTCTTGTATATCAATCCTTTCAAGCCTAATCTTTACTGTGGCTTTCCTCAACATGTTTCTACTATCTAGGTTATAGTAGGATGTATTTTTCATTACTCTAGAGAGCATTAGAAACCTATTATAATTAGAACCTAATTGAGGACTATTAAATTCTCTATCTTATTTAAATCACAATTTTCTATATTGTTCTCATAATCAGCTATTTTCTGTTTGTTCTAATCTTCTCTAATTTCCTCTTTTCCTATAGTATTTTGCAATGTGATCATATCCCCTACAATTATAACAATTCTTTTCTCAATTTACATCTATGGCATATAGGTCTTATCTAAGTGTAAGCTTGGCCTGTTGATTCAGGTTCACCACAATTATATTTGTTCTTTCCATACTCTTTATTAGTACAGGTTCTACTAGTACCTACTGTTGGACCTTCTGCCCCCTTAGCCAAACTTAGTGCTGTAGCATCTATTACCATTGTGCTTCTGCAATATTTGCCACTATATTTTGCCTTAGTGCTAAAAGCTTCCTTCCTTATAATCATTCTTCTTCTCTCTTGCTCTTCATTCAATGTTTATTCAAGTTTTTTGTTTTCTTATACTATTGCTTAATACTCCTAAAAGACCTTTCTGTTTCTATTAGCTTCCTTCTAATTACTCTGTTCATTCCACTCTTAAATTCTTCTACTAATAGTCTTCCTTTGTATTCACTTTCTCTTATTATTTTCTTGAACTTCTGTACAAACTCCTCTATTATCTTATTTTTTTACTTAATTCTTTTTAACTCCATCATCTTTATTGTTTCATTGTCTCCTTTCTTCAACTCTTTTTTGTTGTAGCAACCACTCACCAGAATGGCACTTGTAGTATGCTTACTTCAGCAAAGCTCTCAATAAGCTATTTAGTAGTGGAGATTACAAAAGAACTTGACAAGGAGCCCTTGCTGCATTACTCCTCTATTTATATAAATATAATGTGGTCCATGCTACAACAATATCTTCCTGCCCTAATATCTATGCATCGTCCTCATGTCCTATTACTCATCTACCATAAGGCTACCATACTGTATACATATGCTCTGACATCATACTCTTAATCTTTGTCATACATGTGTGTACCATGTGTACACCATAAGGAACTATTATCTCTTGACGTCATACCTAACTCTAACTTCTATCTAGACTCCTCTTGATCCTTCTAGACCCTAAGTCCTTCCAGACTGCTCTAGACTACTCTAGCTTATATCACTTGACTTCTAGGTCACGTGCTCTTCTTCTATTGTAGACTAATAATTACTATCTTATTTATGTCCGGCTAACCCTAACCCTAGCCAAAGTCTGTTCACACTTTCATCTTATAACATTTTTCTAAATTTGCCAAAAATTCTCTAACTATCTCATATTCTAAACTTCCTGCCTTCAAATTCTCTATAATATTCTTCTTTCATATGTTTGTCAATATATAACTTGTATAATGTCAAAAAACCTGCCACCTTTTCTATTTCCCTGTTAAATGTCTGTAGTTTAGCCACTCCTATATTTGACCTGGTGTTGGGTCTAGGAACTTCTGCCACCACTCCTCTTACTACTTCTATTAGAGCCTAGAGCTATGCCTACATATTGATAATTTGCTCCTGATATTGTTATATGAATTACTTAGCTTGTATTAGGTTGAGTTAACTTATGTTGTTGTAGAGGGGTGGAGAGTTGATTGGAGATGATGATAATAATAATGGTGGTGGTATGGGAAAAGAAAAAATATATAATAGTAGAAAAGAGGAGCTAGTACTAGCTTCACTCTCAGAATTGTATTCTGAACTCAATGCTATCTCTGTAGATACTAGTAGCACCTTTCTTGTCTGTTTCACACCATTTACTAACTACCTAGATAACTTACTACTACTCTAAGAAAATTGTATATGAATATTCTTAAAAAGAGAATGTTTAGGTATTTTAAAAACCCCTACCATTTCTCTGTATAGACTAATCATAAGAAAACCAGTAGTATAAGGCTACTACATAAAAACAACTACTAACATGTTCACAAAAGATTTTATGTCCAAAAAATACTAGTAGGCTTTAATATAATCTGAGAAGCTAAGCTTTCCCTATCTAGCTAGTATAATTCTTATATCTATGGCCTAGCAATTCTTCTGAACCAAAGAGGGGTATTGCTCTCAGTTAAGGATGGTGAGAGAGTAAGAGTAAATAATAAAAAGATCTGATGTTAAGTAGTCTCAGAGTATGGATATTGAGTTCTAATATTACAATTTAAACTTAAGGATTAAAAAATTAAAAGAACCTTATATAGAAATTAAACAAGAAAACTCAATGAAGTTCCAAGTATAAAAGTGACCACCTTATATATACTAGACTACTTGTCTGTGCTATATTAATCTTAGCCTACTCTAAAATGATATTATCTATTTTAGAATCTTCTATAATGTTTTATATTCTATATGATGGTGTGACTGTGAAATGTGATGTCATGCTAAATCCTAACTAAGTCCAAAAATCAAAATCAAAATTAAATTAAAAAGTTAAGTCTACCATCTTGTTAAATACAGTTTGTACTTGAGAATGAAAGTCCATGAAGTTGGCCTGGACATGCACAGAGTGTAGAAACTCCTGCAATAAGCTTGGTGATGTAGACTTGTCAGAACAACCTTGGCCTCAACTTATGTGTTGTGCCTCCTATGTTATAGACTAAAGCTCAAAGAGTTAAGCAATAGAACAACTCTTGTATTGAGTAACACAAGAGAACTCAATAGAAATCCCTTTACAAAGTAGACTACCTTATATACTACTACCAATAGTCCGTGCTCACTACTGTGCACCCTACTCTAAATGATCATGTGTAGAACATGAGGCTAACATGTAGTGTCCATGTTGTATGACATCACTCTATTTTAGAACCTTCTACTTCATTCTTCCAAGTCTTGTGATCTGTCTTGTGACTATGCTATCAAGTTGTGACTGATGTGACAGCATGACCAATCAACTCTAACCCTAGTTGTTCTAAAAATAAAAAATAGAAAATACATCAAAAAGAAAATAAAAATAGAAAGAAAAATAAAATAAGTCAAGTCTACTTTCTTTGATCTTGACATCCTACAAGCTATATGGTTGCAATTTCAGAGAATAGTCTTGTAAGGAGTTGTAAGGAGAGAGGTAAAGCATATCACCATTAACACTAGAAATTTGGTATCAACTTTTAGTCAATTATTAGGCTAGCTATTACAAAGGGATCACTAACCTTAAATACATAAAATAACAAAAGGAATAACTAAAATAGATCTCTGAGCAAGTATTTCATTAGTGAAACACTATATAGAAGTTTAGATTTGGAAAGAGAAAAACTCCATATAAAGTCTGAGTAAATTTGCAGAGTTTGAATGAGATAATTAGACAATAGGTACAGATGAATATGACTGTGGATTTTGACTCAAATAAAGCAAAATAACTGTAGACTTTTGGTGGAATTAAGTCCATTATAAAGTACTAAACTACCAACGGAGTTTTGGACACAAATAAGACCAAATAACCACAGAGATTTGATGTTATATTGAAGTTAAACATGTTTCGGAGTTTGGGATATGACATATCTTCAACTTTAATAACATTAGATACTATACTTGATATATAAGCTAATAGTTACACTGTAAATCTCTATTCTGAAAATCAACTAAAATTATCACTATACTCTAGTGTTAGTAATGACATACCTTCTATTTTCTAGTAGACTTGTCTACTAGTCATATTCTAAGTATCTCTTCTGAAATAAACTACTTACTTATTTATAATATTTGAATTTTAAGTGTACTCTTAGAGATTCAGGAGTGATTCAGGAGTATAATAACAACAATAATAATAAAGATCAATACAGATATTAATGATAATGAGAAATAAATGATAATTAATATAAGATATTATTAAGTCTAAAATTTAATTCTCAAACATAGAAATATATATACAAAATAGTAATGGTCTATGTGCAAGCTATTTTTATTATATAATCAAAACTCATATCTGATGGAGCTGTCATCTATCATAGCAGATGTTAGGCTAATTTTCTAAGATAACTAATTATATCATTATATTAATATACTTGTATCTTTATGAATGCTAATCTTTATATAACATGTAATATATCATTAGAGATAGTTTGATAAGTACTTTATAATTATTAGATGTAGTCCACACTTTGTTATCCAAGATGTCTTATCAGATCTTGGATATCAAGAACCAAGTGAGAATATGAAAGTTGGAGTGGAATGATCTTTGGCTTTAATATATATGCTGTACTTTTACAAGTTGCACTTGTTGCATATTTCAGATTGGAACTGGGAACTTTGGAGGATGAACAACCACTAGAAGATGGCAAGATGTATCATTACTAACACTAGAAGGGTAGTATTAGTTTTAGTTGATTTTTAGTATAAGTTACTATAGTATAAGTTACTAGATTATATAATCATTGGTATGCCTATAATAGCTATCTAATATAGCTGCTAAGTAAGTTATCTTACTTCTTATTAATCTTAAGATGTCAAGAAAAGAATGTTTATAGAGTTGTTTTGTATTAGTGTTAGGTACAGTTTATACCAGAGTGGAAGTCTGCAGAATAAACTTAGAAATGAGCAGACTTGTAGAATAACCTTGGCTTCAGCTTATGTTCTGTCTGCCATGTGGTTACAACTTCAGATGATGGAAAGAAGTCTAAGATAGGAGTAAGTGCTGATTGGTATGTCGCTATTGAACACTGGGGATTGAGTTCAATTAATAAGAGATTATCTTTGTCAATTATCAGACTAGCAAATTACAGTGTAACTATTAGTCTTATATACAAATGGATAGTGTAGGAGATGCTTGGAGTTTCAGTGTTGAGACACTAACAAGAGTAACTCCATCATGGAAGACCAAGTTGAATAGGATTATCTCTACTATAGAAGACAGAATACCTAGATGATTACAGCACCACTATAAGATATGTTGCGAGAAAGGTGGCTACTGTGGAAGGCGGGCTTGTATAATTCAGAATTAATATCACTGCAGAGATGTAATTTCTGGATGGGTAGAATTGCATATAACAACAACTTGGTTTGTGAGAATCAGTCTGCTAGTTGTAGAGATATAAGTTGAATAAATTTTGTGACATAAAATATATAACTAGTACAACTAGTAGAGGTATAGCATATAAGCTAAAGTTAAAGATCATTTTAACTTCTATGTTCTATATAATCAAATAATGCACAATTACTTATTTGGACTTCTGAAAGCCTATTATTAGATCTTAGATAGTAGCATATGAACTGTATTCAACAACTAAAATTTGGAGACTTTATTTAGTTGTTCTAATATAAACTTTACCAAGTTATCTCCAATTATATCAGACTTTGATATTAGAATATCAGTAACTATAAAGTTTCATTGGCTATTATCTTATTAATGACTGAACACATTTATACAATCAAAAGATACAAGTATATTAATGTAGTGATATAATTAGTTATCTTATAAAATCAGTATAACATCTGCTATGACAGATAACAGCTTCCATCTATATATAAGGATTAGGCCATAGACTAAGGCTTAACAATATCTTTGTTTACTATTATTCTCTTGAACTTCTAAATCACTCTTAAACCTTTGAAATTTTACTTAAATTTTAGATATTACAAATAAGTGAGTACTTTATTTTGTAATAGTAACCAATGTAATATGTAGAGATGTAGCATATAAGCTGAAGTTGAAGGTTATTTGATATTTATATTATATTCTATATATCATAGATAATTTTACACTTCATTTATTCTTTTATATGCTATCTACAGACATTAATTGCTGAGATGTGAACCATATCTAACACTTACTAAAGCCTTTGTCTAAATCACAGCCTAAGCTTGGCTTAGAAGCATAATATAGAAGTTAATGTATGATATATCCAATCAGAACAGTATATTATTGTAATTATATGCTAATTATGATTTATATTTCAGGTAGAAGCTTATAGATTTTGCATAAAAGTAGACAAATAATATCATAGGTCAAACTCTAAGTTGTATTTGTTTCTAAAATAAATAGTACTTGTCTCAATTTTGAGCTACATTATTTTCTATTAATATTTTCAAGATAATGTTCAAATTTCATCAACACTTTGGTTTTTATACAGGTTTCTTCTCTTTTCTTAACTATTATCATAGTTAACTCAATAAATCCAAAAGAATCATTAAAAAATCAAATACTTTCTTTTAGTCTCTAGAACAGTTCTTAATATATTGGTAATTTTCCAGACTCATCTAACTTGCTTTTCAGAGATAGTTCTAGAGCTGGTAATAAGTGCATTCAAGAAATAAATCTCAAACTCATGTTAAATACTATCCAAACATATCCAATTTATCTGACTCTATCATAGTTAATACTTACCTAGGCTCTGCTCTGCCCAAAACATCTATGGAAGTGGATATCTTTCTTCTAGTTTATATACTACTTTTAGTATAGATCAACTTGGTTTCTTTCCATGTCTAATTACTCTATTACAGCTCCTTCTGATCTCTATGAAACTCTGGATTTGATTTCTGAGGACTTTAGTATACCTAGAGTAGTTATCTGTCTCCTCTAATCCTTAGATAATCTTAGTCTTAGTACTAGTATGTAAGATGTGTAGATACTCTGTAATTCTTTAGCTTGAAAATTAACTAACTAATGTAGTACACTGTTCTGAGTGCTTATGCTTAGAAGTCTGACTTCCTTTATAATTTGCTTTCTATTACAACTCTCTTTCTAGATATAACTATTGCAACATACAAAGATACAGTGTATCTACTGAAGCCAAGATTATCCTGAATATATATCTATATATATTAGATAGTGTTCTCACACTTTTCCAACATCTTTCATGATTTTTCTGTAGATTGTTTCTTCTGGATATGTTTCTTATCTAATAACTTGTCATATTAAAAGATACTTCTTTTATCTCTAAAAATATCTCTCCTGAAACTATAGTTTTATCTTCAGAAGAAGAAAGTGAGGAAAAGAACATAAACATAAACTCTAAGATGTCTAATATCCCAAGGATGACTACAGATAAACTCTCCTTTAAGAAAGTACCTTTTCTTAAGCCCTTTACTGCTTTCTCTATCTCAATTCTTGAAGAAATAGCATTGTCAAGATTGTAGAAAGTAGATTTAGTTTTCTTTTATTTTCTTTCTCATTTTTATTTTATTTTTGATTTATTTTTCATTTTTCAATTTTTAAAACTCTAGAGTTAGGATTAGAAGTAATCAACCATACTGTCACATCAGTCACATCTGATGGTGTGGTCACAACATTGATTACAAAACTTGAAAGAAGGGAGTAGAAGGTTTTGGAACAAAATGATGTTATATAACATGGACACCATATGTTGGCCTCATGCTTAACACATGGTCATTTAGGATAGAATGCACAGTATCTAGCATAGACTATCTGTAGGAGTATATCAGGCAGACTATTTTGTAAAGAGCTCTTTATCGAGTTCTCTTGTGTTACCCAATACAAGGTTACCTCATAATCTAACTCTAAGGGTTTTAAGTTATAACAAACATCTACTATGAGCTGGAATAACCAGATGTTTGTTGAGGAGAGCAGAAACATAGTTTCTGGCATAGAAAATACCCCAAAAGTGCTCAAAGATCCCAAGCTCCTATACTTAGACCATTTAATCTGATCTATGGATTAGCTGAGTTATTCTTCCAATTAGAAAATGAAAAAAACTATAATACTAAGCTATGAAATAGTGACTACTATATACTGTCACTATCATTGTTTGAATATCTTGAGACTGATACCAAGATGCTCTCTTTATCCTTTGAGCATCTTACATGCTTTATAAAAGTGCCTACTTGGAGAACAATTTGTTGACCATTCTCTACTATTTTTGGAGTTGGATCTTATGTTTAAAATCTTCTCCAGGCAATTTCTGAAAGTAAGTGGGTCTACTTTAAAGTCTCACCTTAACCTAATATGCCTATTTTATAAAAGTTATAAAAATAAAAACTCTTTATAGTTCTGATCTTGCTCCAACATCCTCTTCTAATATTGAGATGGCTATTGATATACTAGAGGCTAAAGAAGTCACTTTTACTTTGATCTCTAACAAAAAGCATAAGGGAAAGAAAAAAGCCTCTTCTCTTTCTTCATATCGTTTTCTAACTCTAGGAGCAAGACATTGCTCATTTCACAGGCTTTCTCTCTTTCCAAAGCTGTAACAACTCATCTAGCCTCAAAACTAGTGTCAACCCATTCTAGCTCAGCTATGATATCTAGTTTTGCTATAACATTCTCTAAGTTTATCAAGCTCCAAATGATATCTCCTTCTGTTTCCTTATTCTCTGAACCTAAGTCTAAGGTTAAATCTTTCTGCACTTGTTACAGCTTAAGAAGGTGTTTTTTAACCTTTTTCAAGCTATAATCATTTCTATATACCAGAATAGCTTAGATAGTATAGATACATCTCAAGGAAGTGCCAGTTGTTCTAGTACCTTAAGAGTGCTTAATTACCAGGCAACAGATTCTAATTCTACTTGATTCTATTTTTATAGAGATTATTGTGGTTAATGCTACTTCAGTAGTTAAAGTGACTGGCAGAGTCCATAGGATTTTGTAGACTTTTACAACCTTCAGAAAGTTCTAAGTCTATTAATCTAACTAATAAGTATAAGTAGTGCTCATCTCTAAGAAGTCCTAAAAAGATAGAATGAGAGTTTTTAGAGATGGAAACTATTCTAAATATCCAATAGAGTCTATTTCAATCTGGCAGAATAGTACTAACATAAGTAAATAATAATAATAGCTAAATAGTCAGAAACTCTAATGGAAATGTTTAGAAATCTACTGGAAAAGGAAAAAGCATGCTTATAATAGGTATATTAGGGGATATTGATAATAGAAATTAACAATGTACTTATGAAGGTCTGTGGAGTTTGGTAAATTGATCTGAAAAAGACTATAGATCCAATGAAGTAAGAGAGTGCTGACTTATAGGGAGTGAGAACATCATAGAGTTTAGCAGGTCAAAGACAGAGTTTGAGTACTTGAACTTTGTATAAAGATTAAACAGCAGCAAAAAACTGCTAGTCTTAGTTAGACCACTGAGATTGAGTCTTGTTTGTCTTAGTCTAAATCTTTTTTGAAAGTTTTAGGTGTCTCTTACTAGAACTTTGACACTTCTTTGTTTATTACTTTTGCTTTGATAATAGTAGCTTTTTCTAGCTCTCTTTTCTTTAAGAGTATTAAATTAGTGTCTATACCTTGTATCATAAAGGCATCTTTCAGCTTTGATATGTCAGTAATCTAGATTGATATCTGGAACTCTCAGAGAAGCTCTAAGAGAAAGACTCTTATTAATCACTTATTTAACTTTAGGTAACATACTGCTATAGTCTAAGGAACTGCTATATATATCTTAAGGTCACTCATTATTACAATTGTTGGTAATGAGGTTAACATATGCTTGTTGTGCTTAAGATACTAAATATTAAAAATATAGTAGTCTATACAAAGTAAAGAACCACAGACTCTTGGGTTGGTTATTGTAAGGCCAATTCCAAATCTCATCCTTTTAGAGAGGCTACTAGAGCTGGTGTATCTTGCTCTCACACTTTCAAGTGTTTGAACTGCAAAGAAGACTATAATGCTGATAATAACAAGTATCTATTTTTGTATTTTGTTTTGACAAGCAATAAAATGCTAAAAAAACTACTAAAATATGTTCTGGATAAGCCAGCTGCAATACTATAACTAGTCTTAGTAGGGTGATTGATAAGTGTATCTAGTACAACTAATATGCTTTGTATTTATTCTATTATAGACTAACTTCTGAGATCTCTAAAATATCTACTTTCTAACTTTTAAATAGAAACTTCAATATATCCAGATATACTTCTATATCCATGATTGCTTGTATATAGATTAACCTCTTATGTTTCATCTTCTGGTAACTAGTCATCTAGACTCCTAGTTATCCTATATCCCAGAAACTTTCTTTATAATGTCTTCTTAGTTATCCCCTACAATACTACTGCCTTAGGTACAGTTCCAGCTACAGACTTAGTGTATAAGACCCAGTAGATATTCTGTAGTTATTGATCTGGAAATCAACTAAAATTTAACAAAGAATTCTCAATACTCTTCTGACTAAAACTATCTAAGCACCTTCTTCTTGCTGATCTCTGATTCTCTGAAATTATGACCACATGATAAGTAGTAGGCATAACATATAAGTTAAGACCAAGGTTATCATCTAAAGTTACTATTTTTGGATCAGTTTTCATACTTGATCTGACCATAAATATCCACTTGAAGTGAGTTTTGCCCTACTTTTTATCTATTAACTTGACATATTTGCAGAATGTTTACAAGAACTATATATTAGTAAATTCTTGAAATATAAAAGAACTTGTACAATATTTTATTTATCTAGAAACCTCTCCAGAATTCTGTTTACTTTGTACTATTTACTACAATCTCTGAAGAAGATGAAGTTATTAGTACTCCTATTCATCAAAATTAGATTTAGGTGGTCTGATTTCTATAGAGTTATGTGTTTTATTCATTCTAAACTGTATAAACTTTGTTTTTCTTTTAGAAGAGATATAGTTGACTATAAAGATATTCAGCTTCTATTCTTCTTCAACAGAAAAAGGTGCCAATTCCTTATGAATGTCTACTTTAACAGACTTTGTACTGTTATGGACTTCTTGTCTAATAAAGCTCTGAGTATCTCCAACTTGTTATATATAGGAGAAGACTTTAATGTTAGAGATTGTAAGAAGACTCTCTCTTTCACTTAAATTCAAGTCTGTATTATTTGCCAAAGCCTGAACTAATCTTGCAGACCTCTTACCTCTCAACTCTTACATTAATATTTTGCTATAATACTATTAAACCTTCTTAACGCTATAGTACTACTACAGACTCCTACTCATTCTCTTACAACTATTGATCTGCCTTCTTTAGCCACCAACTAATAAGCTCTTAGCACTCAAAAATATCTCACTGAGGTACCTAACCATACCTCTATTATATTTGACCTTCCTATTACTCTAGAGAACATCTGTATATATAGAATAGTTTTTAAACACAATAGTAAAGAGAAAGTAGCCTTTTTGTTCTTTGTGAGTGAAAAGCTCTCTCAACTTGACTTTTAGACTCTGAACTCTATTATTGGTCTCAACTTACTCTTTGAGATGATCTTTAGGCTTATTTCTGACTGCTAGGCTACTTATGCAAAGAGAACTATAGTTATTACTCAGTCTAAGAAATGGTAGAATAATGAGTGTAAAAATACACTAGAAACTTACAAGCAAACCAGGGAGTGCTCTGGCCAGTTCTTCTTTTGTTCTACAACTAGACAGGCCAAACAACTTTTTTTTGACAATAGGAGTACTGAAATTGTGTCTTCTAATAAGCAATCTTGGGATTTAATAAGCTGGATTAAATAGTATAAGTTATCTATAGTAGAGATTATTTGCTTCCAAGGATAATCACAGTCACCTTCTAGACTTATGGAACACCCTTTTCTAGCTTTACAATGCTACAACCAATTGCTTTATTAATCTCTTTGTTTTAAACAAAAGTCCCTAGCTAGGTCACTTACTCTTAGATGTTATTTTCAATGTTAGAGATTTGTTTTTTTTGGTTTATCAATTTATTACATAGTGCTTGATTGCAGTATATAGCAGACTATCTACTACAAGTAGCCTACAACTCTTACCTCAAAGAAAGAGACACCCTTCATAAACAGAGAAGTACTATTAGTAATAATAGAACTCAAAAGAGAAATCTAGATAAAGATTACCTATAACCAACCTAAAAATTACATGTCTAAGTCCAGAGAGACCTACCATACTGAGAAAACAGAATTCAAAGAAACTGAGAGAAATAAGACTGAGAAATTATCTATAAAAATGAAAAAGTAAACTAATTGAGTACTTATGGAAGTTTATATAGAGAGAGAGGTTGTTTTTGAGAAGAGAAGATAAAAGTACTGGAGTGTTCTTTTAAGAAGTCAACAAAGTTATCAATTGACAGAGATAGATCAATCAAGAGACTATAAACAAATCTAGAGCAGTTTGCAAAGATATATTAACATTTTTACATCTGAAAACAGCTATACAGATACTGGGTGTATTTTGTAGGGAAAAAGCACTGTCTATACTCTCTAATAGAAGCATAGTTAAAGACATCTCTAGTATTATGGCAACCACCAATCAAAGACAATCAATAGTGTACTAAGTAATCTTACAGATGAGAATCTTGTGAAGATCATGAGAGAACTCTACAAGGAGTCCCTGATGTATTTCTACACTATATATACTCTTAGTCCAAGTCCTACCCTGAACTATATGTATTGTTCATAAGTTCACCATACTATTATCACAAAGTAAATATATTGTAGCTATTCTTCTAACATCATTGTTTTAGTTTCTTCTACTATGTTCCAGACCTATGATATTACATCATGTGACCATGGTCATGTGCCTATCCATTGTCCAAGAAATAAAAGAAAAAGAAAAGAAAAGAAAAAGAGAAATCAAATCAAAGAAAATAAATAAAAGAAAAAGAAAATCAAAATAAAATATAAGAGTTTAAGCATACCATGATATCTAGTTGCCCTAGCACATGATATGACTAAATGGCCAAAGTGAGCAAGCCAGCCACCACTTTTGGAGTAGCTAAGTTAAAGAAATTTGCAATTTTTGTCTTTAAGAGTCAGAAAATGGCACCTTTAAACAGTAGAACAATTGAAGGAGATTCTCTAAGTGTTTATACATAAAGTAACACTCTCAAAGCAAAGAGTATCAATAGATGTTGTTGGATAAAGTCTTGTAGCCACTTTAGTATTATTTATATTATGATAGACAATTTGGTGAAGAGATTACTCAGCCTTGTTTAGACAATCCCAGAATTTGATTTTATGGCCAAAGCTACCACAAAAAATAATCTAAGTGCAGAACAGACAGCCAAAGAGTGGGCCTGTTCAAAGTACACTAAGTGGTCTACTACCTTTTTAACAAAGCATAGAGAGTTAGTAATAAGAATTATATGTTCAACGTTCATACTGGTAGTCTTGAAAAATTCCAGTCTTATGACAAACAGCTCAGCATCCAAAGTAGTTATTTTAGCAGCTGGAATCTTGAAAGACAATATCTAATAGTTAAGTCTCTCAAAATGTATAGCAGAAACAGTCTGCATATTTCTGGAAGGCATAGCACTTATATTAGTAATAACAATAAGAATAGAGAAAGAAGGGACTATTTTAAAACAAAAACAGTTTAGAGACTCCAGATGAGCTATATGATTGTTGAGACTTGAACAATTGCAAGAATGAAAGAAGATATAACTAGAAAAGCTTTTTAATAGCCTATAACATGGTATGGCCTCAGCATCAAAGAGATTAAAGCATTTAGTGAGATTGAGAAGTGACAATTTAGTATCCAGAAGGAGGCTCTTCAAACAAGTATACTAAATATCATTTAAGAGAGCAAGTAAGGGTAAGTACTCTTCAAGTTTTTAGCACTTAGTAAAGATATTAGTATATTCAATTTTACTAGTATGTAAAGTGCAAGATATATCTGGGATTCAAAGAGTAGTCTTGTATTGTATAGCTACTAAAAGTGATACTTGAGCCTTAGTAGATACTCTAGTAAAGAACTAGAGTTAAAAGCCATTGTTTGAAGAGCTCTCTTTTAGATACTAAAGTGTTACTTCTCAATCTCACTAAATGCTTTAATTTCTTTGATACTGAGGCTATACCATGTTATAGGCTACTAAAAAGCTTTTCTAGTTATATCTCCTTTCTGTCAAGATTGCAGAAAGTAGACTTAGCTTTTTCTTATTTTCTTATTCTTATTTTCATTTCCTTTTGATTTATTTTTATTTTTATATTTTTAAAACTTAGGGTTAGGATTAGTGATGACATCACTTAGTTACAGATGATATAGTGACAGTGATAGTCACAAGTCACATGATGCATAGAAGGATGTAAAAGGTTTTAGAAGAAGTAATATTATATAACATATATACTACATGTTAACCTTATATCTTATATATGGTACTTTAGAGTAGAATGTATAGTAGCTAGCATGGACCATGTAGATAGGTATATAAGATAGACTACTTTGTAAAGAGCTCTCTATCGAGTTCTCATGTGTTAATCTAATATAAGGTTCTTTTTATTGACCCACTCTAAGTGTCAAGATTGCAGAAAGTGGACTTAGTTTTCTTTTATTTTCTTTCTCATTTTTCTATCTTTAGAACACTGGAGTTAGGGTTAGAAGTGATTGACTACACTGTCATATCAGTCACATCTGATGGTGTGGTCACAACATTGATTACAAGACTTAAGAAAAGGAAGTAGAAGATTCTGGAACAAAATGATGTTATATAACATGGACACTACATGTTAGCCTCATGCTTAATACATAGTCATTTAGGGTAGGATGCATAGTACCTAGCATGGACCATCTGTAGGAGTATATAAGGTAGACCATCTTGTAAAGAGCTCTCTATTGAGTTCTCTTGTGTTTACTCTAATACAAGAGTTTGTTCTTTTATCCAACTCTAAGGATTTAAGATCATAACACTAAGGTCTTTGAGTTGTAACACTTTCATTCTTGTAATTGTTCAAGTCTTAACAATTACATAGCTCATCTGAAGTCTCTAGACTGTTTTTGTTTTAAAATGGTCTCTTTTTTCTCTATTCTTATTGTTATTACTAATATAAGTACTATACTTTCCAGAAATATGTAGGCTGTTTCTGCTATATACTTTCAAAGACTTAACTATATGTCACAGTTATATGATTACTTGATATCAAGAAAATCAAAGAAAGTTTTGGAACAGATAATATCATATAGTATAGCTATGGCATATTAGCCTTATAGAGAGTATATAAACTTTAGGGTAGGTTAGTTGTAGTATATACATAGACCATAGTTTGTAATATATAAGGTAAACTAGTTTGTAATGAGAACTCCATCAAGTTCTCTTATACAAACTCTATACAAGGTTTCTCTTTTGACTAATCACTAAGTTTTAAGTTGTAATATTCAAAACAGTCATCCAATGTCAAGAAGAAATAACAGTTACTGCATAGAACAGTGTATATGGCTGTTGTACTAAAACTTTGCCAGTGAGAGAAGATTATGCTATTTACTTTAATACTTATTAATAAGTAGATAGAAATATTTTTTTAGCTTCTGGTTTACTTATTCTATCTATCTATTTGTTTGGGAGTATCAGGCTATAGATAATGTGATTTCAACTCTAAGAAACCTATAGAACTTCTCTATAAAGAGCATAATAAACTGCAATTTTCAGTCTAATACCACTTATATAAGAAGACCATAAAGTTTTCAAATATGGTATAGGAAGAGTTTTATAGTATCTTCTATAGTAATTGTAATATGAGTAAGGACAAAGTGAGCCTTTTTGGAAACTAAGTTTACTACTATTATCACTGCATCAAACTCCATAGATTCAGAGAACTCCACAATAAAGTTAATGTTAATAGTCTTCCACTTTGTATTTGGCACAAACAGCAGATGCAATTCTCTAAGAGGCAAGTAACAAATGGATTTAGTCTATAGACATAGATTATAGA
Source organism: Leucocoprinus gongylophorus (assembly GCA_022457215.2). Classification (NCBI taxonomy): domain Eukaryota; kingdom Fungi; phylum Basidiomycota; class Agaricomycetes; order Agaricales; family Agaricaceae; genus Leucocoprinus; species Leucocoprinus gongylophorus. The sequence goes on from JAJOHK020000183.1 coordinate 28,344, forward strand.
TGCTAACATATTGATGATCTAACATCTTCCAGTGCTTAGTGTGTCTGGCCACCTTTATTTTATAATGAAGGAATATGATATATTACTACAAGTTTGAAATATCAAAGATGTAGACTTTTTTCCAAAAGAAAAGTAATCCATTCACCTTTGATTATTTGGAAAACTATATTGACTTAGAGAATGATTGATGAAGTTTCCTAACTATATAGACTACCAGTTCATCTTGCTAACTAGCTTTGTTTCTCTAGTAAATGTCTGTAAAAAGACCATGTTTCTCTTTTTTGAATGCTAGCTCTTTTATTACACATACTACTAGATACTCTTGCTTGATCAAGACCATATTCTCATTATCATGTAAGCTATCATTATAGTTTAGTCTTTGAGACAATACATTCAGTGTATCTATAGACTTACTAAGGCAATAATGTAGAGCAAAATTAAACCTTACTAAATACAATGATCACAATATGTTATAAGACAAAAGTATGGACAGACTTTAGGGTTAGGGTTAGGACAGATAAGATATAGTAGTAGTTATATTATTAGTCTACAATGAGAGAAGAGAGGGCATGTGACTAGGAAGTCACATGACATGACATCATAAGCCTAGAGCAGGCTAGAACAGTCTAGAAGGATTGGGAAGAGTCTAGAGATAGGATAATGTCAAGGGACATAGATTCCTCATAGTGTACACATGGTGCACACATGGTTAACAGAGATTAAAGGGAATGACATCAGGGCACATGTATACTGTATGCTGACCTTGAGGTAGACATATGGTGAATGAGTAATAGAACATGAGGTGGATTACTAATAGACATGAGGACAGGGCATGAACATTAGGATAGGCATAGAGAAATCATAGTACAGACCATGGGACTTTATATAAATAGTCAGTAGAATACTGTTGTGGTTCCCTATTGAGTTCTCTTGTGAATACACAACTCATATTCTTATTAGATATCCACTCTTGAGATTTACTTGCTTGTGCTGCTATTGGACTTTGTGTCTAGTGGTTGCTACAATATAGTACTTATCTATAGTTGAGTTTCTTGGCCTTTATAAAATTTCTATGATCTGTCTAGATCTTTACAAAGTTTAGTATATCTTATCTTCTAGAAAGTGTTACTACTCTTTAAGGGTCTAAATAGTTGTTAGTATTTTTTTATTCTAGATCTTGTGGTTGTACTTGACAGAGAAAAAGAACTTGCTAAAGAATGCCACTAGATGTTACTTACTATTTATTTTTGACTCCTAAGATAAAACTGCTCCTATCACATAGCTAGAGCTATTCACTTTAATGTAGAAGAGAGCAGTAGTATTTGAGGAGGCTGAAACAGGTATAGAGATGATAGTAGTTTGTAGGACATCAAATACTACTTAGTCCATATCCATGTAATATTGTCACCAGTGAAGTCAAAAAAAGACTATATAATAGACAAAAACATGCTGATAAACTACTGATAGAAATTGGTAAAGTTCAGAAAAGCTTACAGTTTAGTATAAGTTTATAAAATGGGTTAGTCTCAAATTCCAGCTACCTTAACTGGGTCTATTTCAATTTAATCTTTCAAATTTACTAGACCTAGGTATTTAATCTATTATTTGTTAAATTACACTTCTTAGAATGCAAGAAAAGTTTATGCTTAGCTGATATCTTCATAAGTCTACAGACAGCTCTTCTAATATTCAAGTAAAGATCAGGATGTCATTTAGACATATTATTATAATACCTTCTACTATAAGATCTTAGAAGATATTGTTCATCATGATCTAGAAGATAGCAGAGCTATTGGTTATACTAAATAATATCACTAGAAGTTCAAAAAGTCCATGGTTTATATAAAATGCTATTTTCTACTCATTGTCAAGCTTGATTTAAACATTGTTAAACTTCTAGTAAATATTCAGCTTAGTGATGTAGTCTAAGGCTTAGTGACTAGTTTGGAGATTAGAGATAGCAGATATTTGTTCTTAGTAGTTATTATGTTTAGAGTTTTATAATTTTGTACCAATCTAAGAAAGCTGTTCCTTTTTTAATAAAAAAGACTGACATAGTTATAAAAGACTTTTTAATAGTCTTATCCAACCTATGTAGAAGTTTTTGGCAATAAATCTATCTAACTCTATTTATTTTATGAGAAACAAAAAATATACCTTAGACATCTTAGACTCAGCTTCTAGAACTAGTTTGATTATGTAGTCCCACTTATTATAATTTGAAAGAATATTAAAGTCTTCTTTAGTAAACACTAATTCAAACTACTAAATATATAAGGGAATAATAGAATATTGTTTTTAATCCAGTTATAATAAAAGACTTTGAATGTCAGAGTTAAAGATGGTGGACTCTATTTATTTCTAATTTCTTTTCCACTTTTATTTTATTTTCTATTTATTTTTATTTTTGGGAAGCTAGAACTAGGATTTGATATGACTTAATATCACATATCAGTCACAGTCACAATATCACACAACCACATGTTATGATAGGAGATGGTAGAAGATTTTGAAAAAATAATATTATATAACATGTCATATATATAGTTATTTAGAATAAGCTAATATAGTAAAACATGAACTATTAGTTTTAGATATATAAGATAGATGTATATAAGATAGATAATCATGTATAGAGCTCTCTATTGAGTTCTCTTGTATAAACCCTATATAAGGTTTCTTCTTTTAACCAACCCTAAAGTCTTAAGTTTATAACATCTAAGAGATATTGAGAGAAAGTAGTTACTACTCTGAGTGTTAAGAATAGACCAGCTACTGAACCAGTTATGCTAAAAGTACGTAATGTCAAGCTTAGCTTTGACATCTGGCTGGTACTATATATGTACTTCATACTATACTCCTGACAGTAATATCAGAGTAGAAAACAGGGGACTTCAATTATTTTCACTTTCTTCCTTGTTTCTTTTTCTTTTTCTACTGAGGTTCTACTGTTTTATCTTTAGAACTCAGGATTAGGGTTAGTCACATGTTACATGGAAGAGCATAAAAGAATCTGGAAGGATAACATCATATAATATAACTAATACATGTTGGTCTTAAGGCAAATATATAGCTATTTAGGGTAGGCTAGAAGTAGTTAGCACAGACCATGAGATGTTGGTATATAAGATAGACAATCCTATACAGAATTCTCTATTAAGTTCTCTTGTGTTAACTAATACAAGGTTCATTCTTTTGACTAGCTCTAAGGTCTTAAGTTTGTAATATAGAGATTAAGAGATAAGAGTTTAGAACACTATCATATTATGCAAAAGTAATCCCCTAACTCTTGGTACTTAGTAGATATCAGAGTTCAAGACCATAAACTCAGTTTATTTTATTTTATTTCTTATTTTTATTTTATTTTCTATTTATTTTCTTATGTTAGACTTTGTTTTAGAGTTATAATGTGATTTTACAACTGTTATACATGTCACTGTCACATGATCATATATCATATAAAAGAATATAGAAAGTTCTAAAATAATAACATCATAATGGCATGTTCACTATATGTTGACCTTATAGATAATATATAGTCTTTAGAGTAGGTTAGTATTAGTCTTGTACAGACCAACTAACTAGTATATATAAGATAGACACTTTGTATTAGGAACTCTATTAAGTTCTCTTGTATTAACCCAATATAAGATTTTTTTCTTACTCTAACTCTTAGGTTTGTATTATAATAGTAAGAGTCTATAGGGTTAAGAGTATATCTGTCCAGTTAATTACTAAGATGGTAAATAGACCAGACTTATGTATATTAAGAGTATGTTCTTAGCCTTTTAAATATCCTAGCAACTAGTATAGTATATAGAACATTATATTATAGCCACTTCTCTCTTTTGCTAGTTTACCTCAGTGCTATGATTTTTCAGCTATATGAAACTGAGAATGAAATCTTGCTTATCTAGGCCTGAGACCACAAGCAAAGCCCACTTGAAATGCAACTAATAATATAGAACTATATCTACTATCTTAGATATCTAACTATTCTTGTTTAGAATACTGTTAATATTAAAAACTGGTACAGACTTAGAGAGCTTACAAATGTTCATATGATGTTTCTTCATAAAGCTGCAATTAATGAAGATTTCTATAGCTCCAAAGTCTACTAATGCTCATATAGAGAGTGTTTTGGTAGTATTAGTGGTTTTGAGAGTGATAGGAAGATATAGGGAGATTTTGTAGATATTGAAAGCATTGATTGTAGAATACAGGAATAATTTCTTTTTCCACCTATAGTATCTAGCAGAGACTGTGGAGTTAGCACAGAATGATTAAATAGGTGTCTAATAAGTTACTATCCTTGAAAATATATTCTTCTATCTCAAGTACAGTAAACCTATTTACTAGTAATTAGAGTGTATAAATTGCCAGCTACTTTATGTAAAATCCTAGTTGTCTACAATGTTATTGATAATATTATTGTTTGTAAGCTCCAACTGTTAGCTAATCTCAATATTCTTTAATATATGCAGGTCTTGTTACAAACTCAAGCTCTTAGTGTTGGACAAGTGGATGAACCTTGTATTGGATTAACACAAGAGAGCTCAATGGAGAACTCTATACAAAGTAGTCTACCTTATATACTAAAGTCTCATGGTTTGTGCTAACTACTTCTAGCCTACCCTAAACAGCCATGTATTTGCCTTAAGGTCAATATATGTTGCATATATTATATAACATCATTCTTCTAAAATACTCTATATCTTTCTATATGTCTCATGACTTGTGACCATGTCATCTGATATGACTGATGTGTGACCATGTGATTTAGTCACCCTAATCATAGTTTTAAGAATAGAAAGAAAGGTAATTTGAAAAGAAAAAGAAAAAGAAAATAAACAATGGAAAAGAAATGAAAATAATTTAAAGTCCACTACCTTCAGTCTTGACAGGTCTTCTATCAGTTTCTCCTATTACTCAGCAGTTAACTACCAAATGTCTAATCTCACTGGATACTTATAGACTATATAGTTTGGATTCTTCCAGCAGTAACATCCTTTAATAGAGATAAGGCAAGATTTCCAAGTAGTGTTTATGTTGATGGAAATATCTGAAGGGAGTATTAATAGTATTTAATATAAGAATAGTAATGAGATAAGAGATGACTGTTGAGAGATAGAAATAACTAAGAAACTCTATAGTATTTAGAAGTTAAAGATAAATACTAGAGTGTTATACCATATTAACTAGCTTCATTTACTTATTGAATCTGATTTATTGTCATATACTAACCAATGATATCTACTATCTATCCTAGATAACAACAAACTTATCTGAATGTACCTACTCTCTTCTAGAATGGATTATACCTCATTCCAATTATCTATTACTCTGCAAACAAGAACCTCCTCATTCTATATCAAATTCCATGGAGTTCTGGTTAACAATGCCATGGTATCTGACAGTAGTATATGCAGTACATTCTTGTTATTATTAAAACCTCTTTTCTGGTATTTAAGAACAATAGTTACTATGTACAATTTCTTAGTCTGATTATCAACTTAAACTGTGCTATACTTGTGCTTTTTTATCTGAACTTCTCTTCATCCAAGAAATTATAACCATGTGACATATAGACTAGATATAACATTATCTGTTGAAGCTAAGGTTGTCTTATCTACATACTACTTATTTCTAGCCCTTTCTTGTTACTTGATTGACTAATTCTTATTTCCATTCTATCTTCTATGCTATCATAGATAATCTAGTGAATGCAATTTACCTCTAACATTTATTTAGTATACTATATCAAACCAAACTGGAAGATCTATATCTTCTAGTCTTTCTACTGGCACAGTTGCAATCTGGTTCTAGATTGCTGTTTGGAATTCATAACAGAACTTGACTACTATAGTATATGCGTTAGTATAGCTAACTTTAAAGACTAAGGTTTGGAACTTATCTAAATAGTTTTTTACTACTCAACTCTCTTAGTAGTATGCTGTTCTCTCAAGTTAGTTAACAGTTTTCATAGTAGTGTTAATAAAGAAGAAATACTTTCAAAAAAGCTGCTTAAACTCAGGCTATGTGGTGATGAAAAAGTGTTAGTAGTCAACTTCTTGCAGAAGAGGTTTTTAGAGACTTGACTATTCCTAAAGAACAAAAGGGCCCAGAGAACATTATCTTAATCACTAAAAAACTAATTCATAGATAGTTAGATATATAAGGAGTAGAAGCTTAAAAAAGCCTATTTAGTTTGTTAATCACTGTTGAAGTCCAGTGGTAAGAGGATATAGGGTTTAGAGCAATGGGATTTCTAGATGTAAAAGTATTAAACCAGAAAAGAGAATATATTCACAGGTGTAGAGATGAGGTTAGATATTAGAGTATACAAATCTTGAAGTTGGTTCATAAAACTAGTGAGAATATTATTGGTATTATGTTCTGAAGTCCACTAATATTTAGCTACTTTTTTTAGATAATACTAAGGAAGTATTAGAGCTTTGTTGGTATTGACAAAAATCATAGGGTAGTCATCAGTTAAAAGATGTGAAGTGGTGAGAAAGATAAAGATATGAGAGTAAACAATTGTTGACTGCTAAACTGATCAATTTTTAAGGTTCTAGAGAAAATATTCTATTCTACTGTTAAGATGACTAGGCAAAGTTTGCAGGGTTTAGTAAAGTTTGTAATTTCTAGAGAAATTGTAAGAGAATAGAATAGAGTGAACAGAACAGAGTTCTCTAGAAGTAATAGCTATTCTTAATATTAATATCTAAGAGTTTACTCTAATCAAGCAGATATTAGGCAGGATATTTAGTAACATAACTATAGAATAATAAAGCTATGTAATCAAGAATCTCAATGTAGCAATTTCAAACATTGCTGAATAGTAGAAACTCATTAGTTAGTAGCTAAGAGAAGTGAATTAGTAATCAAAAGGAAGTACACAAGAAGTACACTGTTAGAAGACCTCAAATTCTAAACTCTAGTATCTGTCTACAACATTATTGAGTTTATCATACCTATTCTAGTCTTTTGTCAACCAACCTCCAATCACTACAAACATCTCTATAGTCATTATTTCTAGTCTCTAGTTACTATCAGATGAGTACCTGTTACTTCCACTTATTATTCTGGATATTTTTATCAAGTGTCTAACCATCTGGATATTGTTATTCCTAGATTGGTCAGTATTGTTCCACTAGATTAGAATATATCCCAGAGTATTTAGCAGAGTTACTACCTTTAGGAAATCTCATACTGTTATCTTAGGTTCTTTCTGAAGCAAACTTTATGAACTTCACAGACTTTTGCTAGTTGCCCTAATTGTTGTGGCAACCACTTATCACAAAGGACAAATGATCTCACTAATGAGTAAACCTCAAAAGAAGTATGATGTGGGAATTCACAAGAGAACTCGACAAGGAGTCTCTTCTTAATTAGAGTCCTATATATACAAAGTCCTCATGGTCCGTGCTACTAATAATTAACCTTGCCCTTATGTCCATGCTCCTTCCTCATGTTCATCTCAAGGCCACCATATTATATACATGTGCCTTGATGTCATCTTCCAGATCCTTCTACTACATTCTAGGCCTTCTGATGTCACATGCCTCTTCATCGTCCAAAATAAAAGAAAAAGAAAACAAAATCCCTATAAAGTCAGAAAATAAAAGAAAAAGAAAGTAAAAATTGTTCATGTTTCAAGCGTCCCATAACACTAATATCTACAGAGTTAATAATAGCTTCAGCAGTGTTATAAACTCAAATTTTAGCAAGATAATAGGTTTTCTTATAGTATACAAGTCAATATAATAGAAAAAAATTAAGAAATTAAATATAAGAGCTTAGAACATACTATAATAGGAATGAGATGGCATAGTGGAAGAGTCCTCCATCTATGTATATTATGCCTATCTTTAACCTATTTGAGGTCATGAGTTTGATTCTGTAGAAATCTCTTATAGTAGGCAACTAAAGATTGTGGTTCAATTCCATAGTAATTCCTTCTGTAGGCATGGACTGCCACTAAGCCCCATGTAAATAAGTCTATAGTTAGTGTGTGTCTCAGTGTTATTCTAACCAGTAGTAGCCACAATAATAAAAGCTAATGTAACTTACTAGTTACTGATGGTATGACATCTTAGACATCCTGTATATGCACAGATAGATTTAAGGCTTTCAAGTGCAACTTGGTTGT